>QLOY01002953.1:475-22182 GCA_003313965.1 Megacollybia marginata
CGTAGCGTTCCTATCAGCGGATATATCGTCATGATTATATTCATGAATAAAAGAAGCAGCAGTTTAATTGGCGCAAGTGGAAGACAATGAGGAGAGAGCATAACCAGGGAGGGAGAGATGTGAAGGGGGCTAGACAGACGTGGAGGGAGAAACAATTGGTGGTAGAAAACAAGTGAGTCAGCAGCCCCAAATTAGGCAGCAACTCGGACCGGTGGTAGAGCAGGATTTTTCAACAAGATGTAGTGTACGACAAGTAGATAGATACGTATGGTATTCATTCACCCTCCTCGCCTTGATCCTTCAGATTGTGGCTGGATGTATCCTTAAGGATGCGGTGGCGCTTTCTGCTAATGGATTCAATAAATGATACACAGAATATAAGAATGCTCACCGTAGGCTCTTCTTTGCTTGTCAAGCCTGTCAGGTGGCACTGCGAACCAAGGGGCCAGGACAATGTGATTGTCGATGATTGGGTTCCCGACAGTGTTTCTCCAGGCAGCATTTCTCTAATTGTTCCAGCCTGGGATTAAATCCCATCTGTATTTTGAGTTCATCACTCAACATCTGAACAGGGTTAGCCTGGTGGACAGTCAGCAAGCTAATACGATACCTTGCCCAGCTCATTGCATGTGAGGTGAGGAGCCGTTGTCGGAAAGCGCTGCTGCCAATCAGATATGATGGCATTTTCAAAAGTGGCAATGCTCTGGTATTGCAGAACATATATGTTGTATGCAGCTCACCAATTTAGAATGATGTTGTGGTCCAATTGTGCTGTAAGTATGATTCCGGCTGGAAACCCCTCAGGAGGAGAGTTGACACGTTGGTTGGGGTCTGGTCACATCAAAGGTGATGGGTTAGGAGAATTACAAGGAGTGTGACTACTATTGTGAGGTAATTCAGACAACTGTTCACAAGGAGAGTTGTATGGTGTGTGGGTATCCACAAGATGAGTCAGGTCAGAAATAGTCGTCATGTGAGCAGAGGAAATGGTAAATCTGAATCGCTCAGGGTAAACATTACTCACTTGTGGAGATCTGTACTAGCTGAGAGTGACAAGAAAGACGCGACAAGAGAAGAATGGCTGATGAGCTGTCTATAAAAGAGAAATGGGAAACATTGGAAACATCGGCAGGTGAGAGATCTGGACATAATATTACAAATGGTGGAAGTCCTCTGAACAGTCCTTTGGAGTCCTTTGGAGTCCTTTGGAGTCCTGGACTGGCCCAAAAGGGCATAATGACTGGCTAGCATATAATCGACAAAGGCCGGTGTTGGAGTAATCAAAAGTGTTCGGTAACCAGTAACCGGTAACCTTTGGTAACTTAAAATCTCGTCTGCATCGGGATATCGGACAAGTGAGATATTTTATTCAATTTTTAAGTACTAGTTGCAGGCAATCACCTTGCCTGCACGTTGCTGCTCTTCAAAGTATTTACAAGCCAGATCATAGGCTGCAAACCCCTTATGGACACAGCCAGAGACCCCATCCACTTGTGCTGCAACAGTTCCATTAATACTGGCCAACATCAGTTCAATGTTATACCTTCCATGAAAACACTTACACATTGTCAGGTGAATAGACTCCAGGACGACGACTGACGACGACTGCATGCCACTTGAGGCATTGTCCAGCACTGTTAACATGGCCACAATTGGCACATGTATACGCTTTTACGAAGATGTCAGCAGCTGGGTTGGCAGCATCAACTGGGTCGAGGGGGGGGGGGGAGAATTGGAGCGAACATGAAGGGACTCGACCACCTCACTAGTAGCATAATCAGCCACTTCAGTTCTCACTGATGATTCGTCAGTGGCCATGCCAATGATTGCATCGCCAGAGGCAAGAACCTCAGCAACTAGGAAGGTGTCAGTGCGAGAATAGTTAGCAAGTATAACATACTTAAGTTCACTTTCAATGGCAAAGAGATATTCAATTGGCGGCATACATTCACCAGATCAAGAAACACTGAGCGGGAGTCGAGTCAGAAATTGGCATAGTGAATCTCTGTGGAATCGTTCAAGACCACTGAGCACGGTTTCACCTTATATACAACAACAGCGTTCTGAAACGAGTGACTCAGGATGTGGAAAGGGAATGGAGACTCACCCACAATCGGTTGTAGTACGTAGTACATACACAGTGGCTTTGTTTTGTACGTACTCACTCTTTACATGTGCGAGAAGGCTGCTGTCGTACACCTATCAGATGAGGGGGGAGGACTACCTCCTGGCCGGCATCCACTACAACTGAATGATTAACACCTTCCTGCACTGACATCTTTCTTTCCAACAGAGAAACAAGGTCTCAACAAAGAACCTAGATTTGGAAAGCATAAGATTGACGTGTGAGTGCCAGTGATTGTTACTTACCTGAAGTTGACGTTGCTCCGCCTTGGCGAAATAGGTGGAGTGTGTCAGACGGTAATGGGGAAATTGGTCCAAAAAGCGGCTGAAGAACTTAATGAGCCACCGAGGGAGCTGGTTGCACTTGAATGCACGTAGAAATCCTCAACGGTTTCGATTGAGATAGGCCACCACAAAGGAGTCGGCTGCATAGGAACGCCTAGGCTGCATAGAATCGGACCATACATTGACCTAACAGTGATTCAAGTTGATGTTAAGCCATTGGGAAATATAAATGGTACCTTTCCAACAGTGGGTGTCTCAGTGATTCAGACTTCACAATACGGTCCAAGGTCACCGAACCAACACATTGTAGCATTGGTCCCCATGATGAGCATCAAAGTCAGAAGTCGCTTGATGTGTCGGCACTCGATGTATACGTAGGCTACTGAGGATAGAAATCCAGAAGGTTGATGGACTTCTCAAATGGATGTGCAAGTGGATATGTTCTAATTGGCAGGACGTGCAGGCGGACCAGGACATGACGTTCTGCAGAAGAGGCTGATATCTATTTTAAGAAGGCAGTTACATTTTGGGAAAGCAGGTGCACAGACCAATCTCAGACACTCTTTTGCCCATAACACAGTCATTTGTTTTTTGCAGGTGATACTAAGTCAACCAGATCGTACACCCAAGCCTAGAGAGCATGCGATTCCAAGCACTTACCTTAAAGTTGAGTCGTTCAAGTGTTATTGAAGAGTCAGCACTTATTCCCTATAATCCAGTCCAAACTTGATGATTGTCTAGCACACCATCCACCTTCTGGTTGGACTCAAAATTTGGCTAGGACCCGTTTCAGATATCCATCTCCTGCAGATCGTTGTCTGATTGTGAATAGGATGCAAAATGAAAAAGTGTGAAATGTACCTCTGTTTCGACCGACTTTGTTACATGCTTAACATTAGGACTTGGACTCTCCCCTTGTCCTGCTCTCAGCTGTTCACACCAATGCCCAGACTCAAGTTGCATCATACTAAGGATGACCTACACAAGGCCAACCAAGCTAAATGTAGGCAGTACTACCTAAAGTACATTCCTTATTCTCGCTAAACTTCACTAATGTCATTCAAGGAATAGAGATAAGATACTTGAACAGAGGTTAGAGCATAAGGCCAAGTTTACATTGTGAGCACTCTGCTACTTTAATACGATGTTCTATGGTACCATTTGACAGGAGAAAGTGCCAGTCTGCTCCAAGTCGGCAAAAGGAAAACCAAGGTGTTGTGCCCCAGAATTCTCATTCAGAGTATGCAGCATTACATATAATATGCAAGCAACTAATGTCATTTCTTCTAGGCAATCTGGTGCTTATTGGCTCAAGCACGCTTGGGGGATCTCTGCTTGACTCATCAAGGTTGTTACCTGAACACCCCACCGCTTTTTGGACGACCTCTGTTACTCTTTCCCCAAGTCCAACAGAGACTCACTCTTCGCTGATCCCCGAAACGAGCTGGCAAGACTTCACAAGGCTCTCCATCACTGTGAAAGGATTGTGCTTAATGTGTATGGGTGTGGTGAGGAGTTCTGAGAGGTTGAGGCGATCGACAAGACAGTCAAATTGATGGAGAACTGGATGAATGATATCTTGATGGCTTTGCTGGAGGGAAAGGACATCAAACAAGAACACCGAAGCGGTTCCTTACTGTACCAAAGAGACAGTGACATTGTATTGAAGCCTGTCAAAATTTGATTTGATTTCTACGGTACATGTGCGGGAAGCAGCATACATTGATTTGACTGATCGACACAAAGCTACGAGTGCGGAAAACTACTAATGAAGCGTAACATATATTGCCTCATCCTCAACATATCCTCCTCACCGACGTTGGCAAACATATGATAACCAGAAAGTACTGTGATAATGTAACCCAGAGCCCATACGCCGCAGTCGTAATCATTTGTTTGCATGGGATGGAGAGCGAGTGGCTGAGCAAGCCATTTATCAGGACAGACTGAAAAGGAATGGCCTTGTTCGTGAGCGTTGGCTACAAGTACCGAAACCAGGCAAGTGAGTCCCTGCAACCTGAAAGTGAATATTGGTTGCGATAGAGTTTAAACATACCAGAAGATAACGAGTTATATACCCCGTGTCAGCAACTTCGGCAGCGTACACCAGTGTACACCAGCGGACATCACTGTACAGGGTATTACAGTGACTGTCACAATACTACAAGGTAAGTCACTGACTATCAATTAACATTAGGGTTGCCCTATCCAAGTACGACGGACTATGTTAACCTTCAATGGACTTTGCTGGCAGTCTCCTCAATGGACTTCGATGGATTGATAGGCATGTACTTCATTGTACTTTGCCGTCCTCCGGTGGTTTCCATTGATCCGAACCCCTCACTCCAAGTCATTGGATTCACTCTGATGACCGTCACTGTACTCCACTGTACTTTGGCATAACAAGCATGATTTTGAAATTTCGCTATTTGTTTGTTCTTTATTTGTTGCTGATACACAGAAACCGTTTTCTCTTCTTGCCCCCAACTCGACTATGTCCACACAAAAATTTTCTGGCCCAATCAGCAAGCTGACCAAGCCCATGTTGATCGACATCGCTCAAGCGCTTAGCCTCAATTACAACGGAACCGTCAAAGACCTCAGGTTCAGGATCAAGGAACAACTGGATGAGCAAAACAACAGTTTGAGCAAGGATCCTCGTTTCCAGGGATTATATCAATACCGTCCATCCAAGAATGCCAAAAGCACCCGGAAAAACAGCGCTGATAAGGTAGCCAAGGATTTACATGCTCAAGCTACTCTGCAAACTATTACCCCGTAAGTTTGTATTGTTAGTATGTATCCAGACCTTGTCTAATCGGTTCCTAGGGCACAGGAGAAGCTCGAGCAAATGAAAATTACCATGGATCCTCCTGCACAATATCGTCCATTGACATCGACAGGTTCTCCTACCACTTTACTATGTAAGCTCTCATCGATGTCATTGACGTACTAACTCGTTATGTACATAATGTAGCCCCAGGTCCATCAGACAAGGTTCAAACACCAAAGCAGCCCAAACCCTTGAGGCGGTTCCTATTGATGGTCGATCTGGTGATTTGGAAAGTGGCTCTGATTCGGAAACCCCTAAAGTCAAAGAGCTGCAAGCACAGCCTCTTGCAACACCTGTGAAATCTACATTAACAGGGAAGTATCATCATCTTAAGCCGGAAGAAGAGCAACCATCAAGCAGTGTGTAACAAAATTTTTTTTTCCTATGTAACCGTTGATGCAGTGACTGTCCGGGTCAATCCCTACAACATTGGTGATATCAACCCACTGTCAATGATGTTTACCGATGTTCCCCTGTACGTTCCGGATGAAGGATCAGATAATGGTCCGATGTATGCTGTTCCCCTATCAAGTGTGGTTCCCATGGTGATTGAATTGGAATCCCCTATGAAAGGTACGTGGCCTGAGTCATAAGCCACAATTTAACACGGCTTTGTAGCTCGAGGAGGGCACATGTACCGCAATGGTCGAGACGACCTGACCAAAATACCATTAGGGACCATTGAATCACTTGCAAGCAATGAAAAGCGGGGTCAAATAGCTCTCGAAAAGGTCAACATGCAAGAGCTTCGAATGGATTGGGAAGGCGACCATTATCTCGATCTTTTTTATAGATGTCCGAGTCCACCACACTTAGTGCCTGTGAGGGATGGGAAACCTTTGATGGGGCAGTCTGCGGGTAATGGTGTTGAATTGAAGGTGAGTAATATATTTACATTGCAGCTAATGTCACTAATTTACATATAGAATGGATCCTCAGCTTCTGCCAGCATCGAACCATCCACACGAGACAGTACTGTGGATTTGCAGGATGGTAGCAAACAAAATGATCCGTTTGAATCCCCCTTCAGCATCTATCTTCAGACTCATGTTCTTGGCAATCCAGATATCTATTGGACACAGGCTAAAACAGCTCATGATCACCTACTAAGATACCGAGCAATCCGTGATGCAATTGACATCCTTGATGGGAAGCGATGGTCTCAACCACACGGTGGATATAAAATTGTGCTCAGCCTTGAGGAATCAAAGGATCGTAGGTGTTCTTCACCTTCGAAATCAATTTACTGATAAAGCGACGTTGTTAGCGGTTCATGGGCCATGGGATGGTCATAGGTTTATAAAGCAGGACCTTTATGCTGCTCTGAAGTTTCGCCACACCACCACCAATGAGGTTTATAAGGTATTCAAAGCTGCGGAAAAAGTAGGGGTGCTTAAAGAGTGGATTGAGGCCCCTGATTCCGATGAGCACCAGAGGTGGAAAGTGATGCCATGGCGACGATTCAAGGCAGAAGCCAACAATCTAGCTGATGAGCAGTCGGAAGAGGAAAATAAGGCTCATAAACTGAAGCACAAGAAGTTGGAAGTGAGGAGGAAGAAGGATAAGCAAAATTCATCTGGTGAGCCAAGCCTGAGGACCACAGCCGCTCAGCCAAATGGGCGAAGCGCAAGTATAATTCTGACCATTTGGATGAGAGCAACTCTGGTTCGGATGGATCTATTTAAGTAGTTGACCAGTCTGGTTGTACACGTCACAGTTATATTATATAATCTGTGATCTTTTAAACTTGTCTGCAATGATGGTGAGACCTGCAACAATTCAGGACCTTATCATTGTCCTGCAAACATTCTTTCCTGTTGCAATGGAATTGTGATATGCTTTACTAGTTCTGAGTACACTTGGCATGCTGTATCCAATTTGGGAGCTACACTGCTATCAATACCAAGGATATCGTCAGCCACGTCAAACTGGGTGGCTGAAGAGTATTCTCCCAATGCTCTTGGCTGCTTTTCAGCCTGAAGATGATGCTGACAATGAGTTTTGGCATTCAGAGCAAGAACGAATCAACTTGGCTGAGGACATTGTGCGCGATGCTGATGTCATCATGGAAATGCTTGGTTTGGATCGATCTCATTCATTGCAGAACATCTTTCCTTCCACACCTCTGGTTCTCTGCACACCTCACAAGCATTGCTTGTTCTGTGGACCAGATGCGAGCCTACGAAAGCAGGAAAACAGTCATACTGTATCACTTTGAACAGCATCATTCACCAAATCGTCAGCCCATCTCTTTGTTGCGCAATGTGTCCGTTGCAATGCCAGGTACTATCCAGACAAAGTGATTTTCAAAGATCGCAACAACACCCTCCAACAGCGTCTCCAGTGTGATGCTGAATACATCCACATCTCAAAAAATGGAATCTGGGCACATCGCAATCTCGGTATTGCACAGGAAAAAGCAACTGCTCGGTTTCATGCAGGCTGGTCTAATTTTGCTGACTGGATGAACGAGACTATGCATGATCCCCATTTTCTCACCTACCGACAATCCAAACGACTCTTCATTGAGTATATGGGGCGGTGTCTACTTGTTGTGCATCACCAATCTGAGACATTCACATGTCCACCAAATACAAGTATTGATTTGCTTTGCCAGTACATCCATGATGCAATCAGGAAAAATGGGGGTACACTTCCATCATCAATGTCACATGGCTGTTTGGATTGTACTCATACCAAGTGATACCGTGAAGACCTGATTGAGGGTCTGATCCTCAATGACAATCCGGCAGCCATAGGTGAAGGACAGATTGATGAAAATAATATATTGGAGGACCTCATTGTACATTCTATGTCCGAGTCGTTAACCTGGTTAAACAATTTTTACAGCCACAAGATGAAGGTCCAGTTACTCTGCAGGACAACATTGTCCTTCCTCAAGGTCTATTTACACTACCTCAGGCACAGCGTCCAGTTGATGGTTTACCTCGTGGCTATGTATGGATGGCAGTTATGGATGGCAAAACATTGGAGCACAAAGTTCGTATCGTTTTGTTGCCTCTGCATAAATATTCCTCAAACTGATTTTTTTTGATAGATTTGTGGCATGAGTGATTGTGAAGATCCACTTACCAATTACCGAAATGGTTGATTTTGCTATCAGCATCGAGATATGGCCGATATCTGTGGCATAATTCCTTGTGGTCAGCCAGTTTTTCATACAGGAGCAACAACCTGCAACAACCCTCTACATCAATCTTGGTATGATAAGTACCACTCACATTTCACTCGGCTATCCTATCCTGGGGTTCAATGAGTTATGCGACGCCAAGCTCATGATGCAGAGAGAGGGACTCACCCAACTTGAGTTGAGTTTCAGGTCCATTTACCTTCTCTTGCAGACACGGCAGGAGTGGATGTTGTTCACACATTCAGAGCACGGCACATATACTGTGTTCAAACTGTCCAATGGGCTTGTGGTATTCCTATTGGCTGGGGAAAATGTTACAAATCAAAAAGTTCACCCCAGGTTCTTTTGATACTCAATTGCATCTGGGAGGATCACCCTGAATCCAAACCAAGCTTTATTGTCTACGATGCTGCTTGTGATCTGCTGCGTCACATTGTCACTCACAATATGGCAGATCCTTGGTTGACTACCACTAAATTTATTGTTGATGCTTGGCATTACATTGGACACCAAGCTTGAGACACATTATGTCGTATGTGGTGTAATCCCTCTCCATTGAATGGTTCCCAACCTGATCTCATTCTGACTGTTGAGGACAATAATGGAGTCAAGCATTCTGCTCAAGCCTTCAATACTGAAACAGCAGAACAACTTAATGCATGGTTGGACGGGTTCAAAGCACAATTGAGCCAAATGTCAGATGTCTCATTTGACTTCTACATGCATGTGTTACTGTTGTTGTATAAGGAAAGAATTGAGAAGAGGATCATAGAAAAGGAATGCGAGCTACCAGCAGGGTTTCAGGACCTGTAGACTAGTTAGATTCAATACTAGTTAAAGCTATTGAGTTCAGACTCAATGAAGAGACTGAAGACTCAACCGTGATCAGAGTTGAGGCATATCATGGAAAGGAGGCGATACATACTTCAAGATATCCAGGACCAGGGGTAATTCTACTGCAACTGACAGGCTATATTGTATGTTTGACGATAGCTGATTGAGAACGCCAGAGACTCACCCAGCTTGGTATCAGTTTCTCAACCAGCTCTGGCTTTGTGGACAATCTCTGTGTCATATCTACCGCAGTCTGAGAAAAGATTTGCACCTGAGACAGATGATTCTTAGAGAACATCTTCACAAGAACTATCAAAATCATCGAAGCCTTGCATTATCCTATGAATAGCCTTACGAGCAGTAGGGGTAGTGCTGTCGAATGCACAGACAGTAATCGGGACACCAGACCTTCGGATTTCTCTCATAAATGACCAATTCATTGTTCTTGGTCAATATGGGTAAGCCAACGGTGAGAAGGAGACAAGCCTGCACTGATACAGACAACCTTAATTACATGTTTTTTTAGTTTTCAAACTCATTCAGAATGGGTGAGTTCAATTCAGACCTTTTGATTTCTTTGTTGATAGCCCTGTTGCTAAATGCGAAGCTTTAGCCTCAACCCTCAAATGCACTCTGACCACAGCAGCCTCACCTAGGTGAGACATGCTTAATTTAACTGACATCCCCCAACACAGATCATCAGTCTTAATCTAAGTGTTCATTACATTGTTGATCATTGGAGTTTGACAATGTACACCGGATTAGGGTCAACAAAGTTCAGTGGAGGTCAATGACCTCTGCTGGAGTCATTTCATGCATGACTCCCAGGCACTGAATCAAGAATGGTTGAAGTCCAGTGACCTTCATCGGAGTACACCGAAGTGCAATCAAGGCAATGCAGCAGTTGGTGGAGTCCAATGGTAGCCATCAATGTTTGACAAATAATGCTGTAGTGCATTGCATCTCAGTGGCCAGGCTTATTGACTACCAGCAAAGTTCACTGTACTTCACCGACTTGACCCGGCAGAGTGTATTACTGAAGATAACCCTGAAGTGTCGCAGGTGTGGATAGACTGTCAAAGAAGAACATATGGCCTTCTTTGATGTAGATCGTGCACACCACCCAATGTTCAGAGTCCCAGTGATGAATCAGGATAACCCAAACATCAGTCTGCCAATAAGGGTAGGTTTTAGTATTTCACCAGATATCATGGGGGGGTGCATTATCCTGGATGCAGCGCATGATGTAGGTGGAGAAGATTGTGCACCTTGAGGCAGCAGTCTGTGTTGTCGGATTGGTTGAGAGGAGAAGGTGAAACAGGGCACTGGAGTCATTGATACAGACGTCGTTCAGTTGTCCTTGTGGATTCTGGAGTCGCTCAAGATCACTCTGCTTGAAATGTGTCCTTGAGAGGCCGAGAGGCATGGAGTCAACATTGTCTGGAACTGAGCAAAAGATCGGGAAGGTCTGGCTAAGATCATTCACCACACTGATTAACTGGGGAAGAACACACAGACCAGTCTACAAGCAATCAGCGAGGTGAAGTTCCACTAGGAGGGACTTACAACTGGACTCTCCCATTTCAACCGTACATGTGGCACCGTGAGTTCCTCAGTCTGCTGTGGTATATCTACAGGTTCAGTGTCAGAGTCCACAGAGATGTCCTCAATCAGGTCAGCCATGAGGACGTTGTCCATATGGAAATCCTCCAGATCACCCAGGTCCTTGTTGTCAAGTTCCTCAAGGGGCCATGAGGAAGACTGAACAACGTTGACAGGCAGAGAGGTCCCAGTTAACTTTTCAGCGAGGCGGCAAGCAGCAGCAATCTGGGAGTCAAACTCGGAAGATGGCACCATACTATTGCACCACCGGTGCTTGAGACCAAGTAGTCGGAAATGCCGTTGTTGAAGTAGAATGCAAATTGAGGAATCTGGAGGTGTTGGGCCCTCGACAATTCAAGGATGAAAGTACTCACATTCTGGCTGTCGCAATGCCACCTCAATGGACGCCAACTGTTGCCTGTACCAGCGACACATGTTTTGCAATTCTAATTTGAGTCGCACACGTTCTTCCTGACACCGATCAAGCTTCAGCAATGCGCAAATACCATTGTGAATATCCAGGTCCTCTAGCCAGCAGGGAAGTTGGGACTCATTAGAGGGCATAATCCAAACATCCTCCATGAGCCTGGAGGTTTCAACGTCATGCAGAGCATTGAGCTGGAGAGGAAGAGGTTTTGGGATAGGAAGCGGGCAGTTTGCAGGAGCACTGTTGCGGAGTTTGTTGCAGTACTGGTTGTATTTCTTGATTGCCTTGTAAAGGGCAGGTGTTTGCCTGGAGATGGACTTCCTCATTGCTTGGTGAAGCTTGGTACCTAATGACTGTAGGTAGACGTAAATGTAGTGAAAACAGTCATACCGAGAGGGTTGTGAACTCCTCCAACAGCCCGGTCTAGTCGTTCCCACTCAAAGAAGCTACCCACAGCTTTCTTGCGAATGTTAATCTTGAGATCTCTTGCCAGCAGTAAAGTCCTTAAGAAGATGAGACTGACCCCTTGAAGCCCTGGAAAGTCACCAACAATATCCAAAGAGGTGTAAAGTTCATCAACTTGTGTTTTGAGTATGGTCCGAGTGTTCTCAAGACTGGTGAGGAGGTTACAGACGGATTTCGAGTGGTTTGATTTCAAGACCGTTTTTGCTTTCTGGATGGAGGTGTGGACTGCATCAATTTCTGCCTGCAGCGTGAGCAGCTGCTCGAGTTCATTCTTTAGTTGCGCAGGAGCATCTGTTTGCTGATCAGCTATATAGTGAATCACTACGGGCACGGATGGAAAGTTGAGACTCCTTTTGGAGTTCCCATTGTTGACGTAGCACCACTACATTGGTGCCGCACTCGGCAAGGGACAAACGAGCTGTTTCCTCTTGCGGTATCACACCCTTCTGCAGCTTCCGACGCATCTAGTTGCCAAGGCCATCTCGATGTTCACCACTGATAAAGCGAATCAGATGATCGAGTAGCCATAATTGTTGCGGTCTCTGTCAAAAGGTCAGTATGATATAAATTCAATCCGCAGATACTTACTCCCGTTTGGTGTTCCAGACCAATGACAGGGAAAAGGCAAGACCAAACCCGTTCTACTCCCTCACCATCAGTGAGACCCAGTCCGGTTGAGAGCCATGGGCCATATATAATCTGACACGACCACTCATGTCCATAGGCATGCATAGCAGTGAGGACCATACGGAGACGGATGGTAATCATGTGGGGTAGAATGTCATACTATGAGACATGAGTGATAGTTCCGTGTGATGTAAAACCATACCAGTTCTAAACTTCGGTCTAGGACACAACCAATGTCGTACAAGACTGTGACAGTAGCCACCGGGGGTAGCAATGCGTATAGGTACTTGATGAGGGCGACTGCATACTTTTGTTCTTCACCAGGTGTATCGATGTTGGCAAAGAACAAAGGAACGTCGTGTCTACAGACCAGAGACATGATGCCTTGATCGTCGAAGTAGTCGCTGCCCTTGTGATCGTCCTTTGCCATGTAGTGAGTTCTTTCACAGCCATCAATGGCTTCATCAGGTACTTTCGGAATGACGGCTTTAGGCTTTCGTCTACGCACGGCAGCTATCTCATCTCCCACTTGGTCAACAAACTCCTTGGGTACAAAGTGTTTCGGTGCATAGAAGGGGGGTCCTTGTCCAGTGCTTTTCAGATGATGACGGTGTCTGTTCCCGTCAGTGCTGACATGTATATCGCCACCCCTGCCAATTGTTAAGATGCCTCCCCTTGAGAAGCAAGTCACTCTTACTGAATAAAGGGCCATCCGAAGTGGGAACCACCAAAGCAAGCTGGGCACAGGTCTTGAAGAATTTGGTTACATAGATCCAGCGTAAGTGACTCTACACTGGCAGCAGCAGCTGTAGAGAATGACAAGGTATTGGGAACTTCTTTGTCGTTGGCTGTAGTACTGGACCGTACAAGTTCAAGTGACTTGTCAAGTGATTCTTCAACTTTGTCCTTTACACGGATCAACAGACAATCGTACCATTGGATGGCGCTTGTTAGACTGAGATGAAAGGGGCTCAGCGCAGGTAGACCCTGTTATAGATTTAATTTGTATGATTAGACTGCAAGACGAGACATACCTGTTGATTTTGTAGATGAAAACCTCGCCGCTCATAAAACGAGTACAGTGCTGAAGCAAGTGCATTAATGGCATCACATGCGCACTCAAATAGGGATTGGTAGAAGTCAAGAAGAGTTAAGGCAAATGCGATACAAGGTTGGTGAGGAGTGGAGGGGAAAAGACCATGGCGAACAAGAACAGACAGCAATGAATGGCATTCACAGTGAGGGACAGCTTTCTCTTCAAAGTCTGTATGGAATGCTGTTATAAAAAAAGTGATATTGAAGTGAAACTTACAATCAAGATAGAGGCAAAGTATTTTAGAAGTTTTCGGACCAGTGCAATCCAAGGACAAGCAAGAAGGACGAGAGATGGTCTGATGGGGACGCAAAGCCACACCGATAGATTCCAGAAGATGCTGCAGATACGCAGCTTGAAGCTCAGGCAGGAGAGAAAGCCATCTTTCGTATTGGAGGCTTGTGGCCTTGTCTGGAACGGTTCAACGTGTTTTTGGCTTGCAGACTACCACTATATCCTCCATTTTGGCTGGTTCGCGTTCATGGTGGTCGTTCATGTCAACATCAATCCATTCGTTGGCGGTCGAGGGTTCTGGGGTTGGTATCGGGTTGGTGAGTTGCATCAAGTTGTGCAAGCCTTGCACGCACTTCCTTGAGCTTGATATGCTTGGTCCTCGACACTACAATTGTTTGAGACTTTTTTGGATTGCGTTTCTTCACAGGGCTAGGTATAAATGATTTAGTAAGAGGTGTACGCATTGGCAAAGACAGATACTGACAAAAATGGATCTCAGACTCTGTTGCGTTCAATCAGAGTCCTTGGAGTGGGACTGAAGAGGTCTGCTAAAAGAGAGTGGCCAGGACGTGTGACGGTCCTGAGGGCAAGGGTACTGCTCTATATATAGCATGCTCTACTGGGTTCTGTAGGTATGTATCAAGGTTATCTCCGTACAAGTATCTTTGATATATTATTAGTCCGTGTCCTTGCTAAGGTGCATCCGGAACCAAACACTTCACCAAGGAGTGCAAAAACCTCATAATTGGACCTGTTTGTATTGACTAACATCAGGTCAGTATTTAAGTTGGCAGTGGCATGGAATCTTACATGCTGAATCCAAGGATAACTCACGAATCCGCCCTCCCCATCGGCACAGGACCTCTGGAAGTGAAAATGCAATTGCTGAGACCCCACTCTCATTGTGAAGGTCAATGTTTTCTGCACGACAATAGCCATCAAATGCCTTCAATTTTGATGCTTCCTCAAGAAGAATTTGAGCTGACTTGAATTCATCATTGTCTCGTTTCCATCGAACGCTATTTTGCTCTAGCCAAAGCTGATAGACGACCTTTCTGCTAAACGTTGGGTTGGGATTCTTTTTGAGAATATTTTCCCAGAGCTGAGAGTTGTAAATCAGTGCTTATACATTGTTGGATAGTCTGGTAAATACTCACTTGCCCAGCTGTGAGCTTTTTCGCATTTTCAGCCACAAATGTTTGGACGTCCTCTGGGATGTCGATCTTGTAATATGGTATGTGGTCCTCATGATGCTGATAGCTTACACGTGCAACATTGGAGGTCTCATCCAAGGTTACAAAAAGCCATCCATGACAAGTGAAAACATCAAATTTTCCTCAGTCACGGTGCTTGACATTGTTGCCCTTGGATTTCCGCACCTTGTCTTGTTGTTGTGCATTCTGTGAACAATGGTATTTGTAACGTGTAATTGGTGCGTTTTTATGGTCATATTTGCTGTGATAACTGGGTGAAACAATCACTTAAAAAGAAAATCGGAAGAAAATGGTCAGTACTCACATGAAGCGATAATCCATCTGTTCCCATATGGCTTTGGCCAATGCATCAGCACAAGTACGCCCAGACCCCTCCAACACTGTGATATCAACACATGAAGCAAAGGTTTTTACCCCTTTCTGAGATATCGCATGGAGAAACTGATCTAAACCTAGAATGGATAACCCCTGGAAGTTCTCCGAGTCTGGTATTGTATCCTGCTCGACAGAGTTACTGTCTGGGTGAACAGAATCGTCTAGAGCAGGATTAGACGCGTTTGGCGCGTGATTTTCTTTGTTCTGTTCTTTATTTCTAGCCGGCCGCTCGCGACATTGGACACATGTGGCTGCAAAGTCCCCATTTGGTTTTTGTTTGAAAAACTCGTCGGTAAGAGCTTTTGATTTCCTACACCCCTTGCAGAATTGGTGAGTAGCCAGTGGTGATGAGGCCATCGTAAACAACCTCCGATATGTGGTGCAGCGGATATTTGTGACTATTTTTGGATGCAAGCGAACGAAACAATTAGTTCCACATAATTATCACAAGTCATTGACTTGTGTTTTTCTATCACAAATTCATCATAAATTACAACTATGAATGTAATATGGTATGTACGAGGCTGTAAATATGCATAAAAGATGTGCCGAATGACTTGGTGACTTTGTTTGTGCGCATCAGGAAAACACTTTTTGGCACCTAGAGGATTGTAGTACAACATTTTTCGTGTGGTGAATGTAGTGCTGTATAGTCTAGGTAGAACTATGTGCTGCTAGGGTGACTCTGCCGAATATAGATATGACCTTCTACGTGTGCTAAGCCAGCTAGGGAACTAGCCAGCACTACATGCGTCTTTGACAACTATACAATACTATGAAGGACTTAAAGGATATGAATACAACACTAACTCACCTTGAACCAAAACCATCACGATCCTCCGACACTAACCTTCAGTTCCTATGTTGAATCACATTCACTGTCCGCATTGTCAGTGTGAATTTGGTAGTGAGCACAAGGTGTTACAGCATTTGAATAACCCTTGTTCAATGTGTAACCCTTGGATGGAAACCCTAAAACGGTTGACTCTCACAGGCGACCCCAAGCACGAAAAATACGCACAGAAATACCGTCAGGCAGTAGGGAAGGACACACCAAGCTCAGCTGTGCCTCAGAACAGTGGAATGGAACGCAATTCTCACACATCCGATGGTCCAAACCAGGACATAGTAGCTGACACTGCTGTGATGAATGATTCTGACGAGCCTAGTAGTATGCAGGAACACTCACCACCCAGTAGTTCCAATGATTCGTACCGCTTCCTGCATCCTTCTGCCTCATCTTACCTTGAATCCTTCCCCAACGCTGCTCAAACATACGGGCACGGCTCTAATTTGATGAGCACGTTCAAAACAGACTCATTTGTGGCTCACCGGCATGACAATCTCTACTATCCATTCACAGACTGTGATGAGTGGACACTTGCATTGTTTCTGCTTACCTCGAGCTTGACAATGAGCGAGCTTGATGAATTCTTGAAGGTGCCGCTGGTACGCGGAAGCAAATTGTGACAGTATGTGTGGCTAACCCATTTTAGATTCAAAAGCTCTCGCTCTCTTTCAAGACAGCGATTGAACTTCATGGGCGTGCAGAGCTGCTACCGAGTGGACCAAGGTGGAAGCTCCACTCAATTGACACTGCTCCGTATGCTACCAAAGATCCCGTTCGACTATTTTACCGTGACTCACTTGAAGTGGTCGAGTCTATCTTTGCGAATCCCCTTTTGGCTGGCCATATGCATCTTGTCCCATATCGCGAGTGGTCTACGGAGGAACGAGCAGGTAGAATTCTGAGGCAGTGGTTGTCTGGAGATACTGCCTGGAGTATGCAGGTAAGTTCTCATTTGATTTCTTTCAGATCATGACAATGAATAGAGTAAATTACCATCTGGAGCTACGCTTCTGGGCTCCGTATTGTCTTCAGACAAGACAAATATATCGATTCTGAGTGGAGATCGAGTGGCACATCCCTTACTCGTTAGTCTGGCCAATATTGACTTCGAAGTTTTTGGCAAGGGGACCAGCCAAGCATTACAGCTTACTGCTCTCATTCCCTGCCCCAAGTTCCTTGCATCCAAAAAAATCCGTGGCATTCTTGAAAGCCGATTGTTTCATTACTGTCTCAACTTTGTTTGTCATCCACTGAAACTTGCTGCGCTCAGGGGGAAAATGATGACGGATGCACTTGGATATCGCAGGTTCTGTTTCACTCCACTGGCATCCTACATTGTCGATTCTCCAGAAGCTGCTCTGATTGCTTGCGTCGGTGGTAAAACCTCTCACCTGACACTGGCCTCACATAAGACATTTGGAGATTCATTTCGACATGAAACTAGACACGGTTCAACCACCCTAGCTCAAATGCAAGCAGTCTCGGATCACATCAATCCAGACGATATTGAGACATTCACAAAAGAAGCCAAAAAGAAGTACCGGCTAAATGGAGTTGACAAGCCCTTCTGGCGCGACTGGGCGATGTCTTCCGATCCCTCTCGATTTCTTACACCAGAACCCCTTCACCACTGGCACAAAATGTTCTTCGATCACGATCTGAAGTGGGCCTGCAAGATCGTTGGAGCAGAAGAACTTGACTTTCGCTTTTCTATTCTTCAACCCCGAGTCGGCCGTCGTCAATTCAAAGAAGGTGTCTCAAAACTCAAACAATGCACGGGTCGCAAACACCGTGAGATGCAGAAACATTTAATTGGCCTTATCACAGACACCACAAACCCCAAGATAGTTGTGTGCTTCCGATCATTGAACGACTTCCGATATGTTGGTCAAGGACGCATTTTTGATGAACAAATTATCACAGAGATGCGAGAGGCCCTATCCTTATTTCACAAACACAAAGATCGTCTTCTAGATGCTGGTGCTTGTCCCTCAAAGAAAGAAGAGAACTGGTACATTCCAAAGCTTGAATTCATGCAGAGTGTCGTTCTGAGCATCCTTGAGAGTGGGTCACCAATGCAGTGGAGTGCTGACCCTACTGAAAAGGCTCACTCTACATTCATCAAACAGCCTGCTCGTGAACATACCAACAATCGTGACTATGATCCTCAGATAATTCGGCATCTCGACCGCCAGGATCGTCTTCGACATTTTGATCTGTGTACCACAATTGCTGCATCTGGCATCAATCTCAATGACTATCTACTATTCGGTGATGATACCTTGAATGCAGATGACCACGAGACTCCTGATTCCAGCCTTGCAGCAACCCACTCTCGTATACCACGCAATCTATTTCGAGAGGCTGAAAAACACATTACCGAACTTGGTGCCAGGTATTCTACACCTTTCCGTATTTTCGCCACCAACTCTACTGCTTTTGGCTTGAATTACATGCCTCATTCTCGATCTGTCCACATTGATCAGGTTGCTCTTACCTTCAATCTGCCAGACTTACGCCCTGCTCTAGGAGACTATTTTGGTCCAAATCCATCATATGTACTTGGTGGCAGGCAACAGTCATCAGCCAATTGCGAACTTCCATTCACTCATGTCCGAATCTGGCATAACGTGCGTGTACAAACCCGGCCGCTTGAGGAGGGCCATTCTACTCCTCAAACTCCATTCAGTCTGCAAGCATCTCCTCCCAACACTGATTGGCCAAACGGCCGCTACGATACTGGTCTGTTTGCAAAGAATACAGATCCAGAATGGCCGAAACCTTTCAACCCCTTAGGTAAGATCAGTAGTAGTAGATTCAGGACTTAGAGTGACAAGACCCTCTAGAACACACTATTGGGCAAATTCAGCTCATATTCCAGCCGATTATGAATGAGACTGTTCAAGACCTTACCACTTCATCCGCTGGCAACGAGTTCCTTGTCTATGCACAGCCTTTCAAAATCACCCCTCAGCCAGCAACACTGCAACCTGGCGGACCCAGAGGATTGAATCGCAATGCAATTACAGGCATGTATGGACTACAACGGGTAATGCGAGCAAATGACACACGGCTCGGCGGTATTCTCCCCCTTCGCTTACTTCTGATGCCCGTTGATGTCTCACCACGCTTTGGCACCCAAGCCGACCGTCGACTCTCTGGTCGGAATTGTATGGAATCTGTCTGTGAGTTCTGGTTAAACAAGTATTGGGAAAAGGAGGACTATTACCTTCTTTAGGAAATTATTGGTATTACGTGAGATAATCAAAGTCAAACATCAACACAGACGTCGACAGCAACCAAACCGTCCCTACCACTGTTATGGGAGATTCAGACCGTAAGAAAAAGAAGAAGCGTAAGGATACTGACAATAATGATGCTCCGAAAAACAAGAAGGCACGACAGCAACATGCAGAAAAAGGTTTTTTTGCAACCCCTCTTGACGAAAAACATCTAAGCAATATGTTAGACAATGCAAAGGAGGCTGACACTGACCATTGATGTCAATCCAACTGAGCCAACCTTGGACAAGGCGGTCAGCTAGCACAGCTCCAAGCTGTTTCTGATGCAATCAGACCAACGGCTCGACCAAAGAAAAAATCACTTGCAAATGCAGTGCCTGCAGAACAAGAGCCTGAGAATCCAATGGCGCCATCAGAAAAGGCCAAACATGCCCGAAAAGTCAGTCACCATTGCTTCAGAAACCTATTCGCTGCTTCAACAAGTTTCAGGGGAAGAAAAAGGATACGCAATTACCGGTACCAGCACCTACCCCGTTTTTACAGCAGTCATCAACAGCACTACCACCATTGAATCCTATGGATCTCGTCAACCAACTAGGCCGTGATGGAGCGCAGAAGTACCTTGATGAACACGGGGGTATGATTGCAGGGCACCACTTTGGTTTCTTGCCTGAACCTGAGGTTAGCATCTATTATGAACACATTTCAAAGACTTACCCCAACAGCCTGTAGTGCCGCTAGTACCTGCCACGTCATCACAATAGACGACACTACCAGGTGGATATGCTGTTATGGGGGCCATCAATCCTTCTCTTGATGCAGGTCATACCTTGAAGGAACCCGTAAGGGCCTCTCAGTCATTGACAGTAGCCAAGAACGCAGCCAAGAAGAACGCAGCCAAGAGATTTGAATCAAGCAGCTCAGAGTCAAATTCAGGATCAGAAAGTGGTTCAGATAGTGAGTCCAGGGAGGGAGACAACGATGAGAAAGACCAGCTTCAGTCGGATACTTGGGACCAGCACCCAGATGATCCGAGTTCAACAGGCTGTAAGTACTACACTGACCTCAGATATTATTGTCTCTCATTGTTGAAGTCGAACCATCTAGAATTGATGACACCTCACCAGACGAAGATGAAAGGAGAGCGATGGATGTGGTGCGGAGCCAACCTGGGAATGCGGGAAATAGAGCGAACAAGGGAATCCAAGTTGCATAATTCGTTTATTTTTGTATCTGTCTCATCTTTGATAGCCTGTCAATTCCGTTGATGTCATTGATCATTACCACAAACGCAATTGCAGGCCAAAACCCCCCAATCCCCAGCAGCTGGCTGTCACCCGCCAATCCATGTCTTGAGGGTCTTCTCACCAACCTGTTTCTACAGATTTTGCTGACTCGACTGACTCAGATGAATCCGCAGGTAAGAACGTGAACGGGCGTCGCCGCCGTCGGACTTTGAAAGAGGCCAAGCCAACGCATATTGTGTATTACAACGATACACCCCAATGGAAACAGTTACTGGAGGGTGCTAAAGCTGATTTTCGTGTTTACCTTGCTTCAGAAAACCCATGGCCAGACCATAGTACTGCCAGTGCTGTTGCTAGAAGGTTGATTATGGCACGTATAAAGCAGATTGAAGAGGATTCCGACAGAGAGGAGCTGGAGCCTGGTATGTCTCCTTCCATCTTTGTTTTGTTACTAACATCAATGTAGAACATTGACTGAATGATGACATCATACATGCTGTCGTTGGTCAGTGCGATCATTCACATGTCGTATATGCTAATCTATTGTAGGTGAAGGCGGAGGCCTCAACATATCGTGGGGCACTCAAGCAGTTTATCCAGCCTCGCCTGAAGGATGCATATAAACTCGAGATACAACTGGGGACCAACGATGAAGTTATAGAGACTGTACCAGCACGAGTGAAGTATTTATTGGAGAACAGACGTTTCATGCATGGTGAAGATGGCCAGACTGATGAGCATGTAAGTCGTATGAGCTTCAGGCTTCACACTAATGATATGCAGGGTAATAAGCTTCATTTCCAACACCCTTTCATCACTCGGGTGGTTCGGGATTTTTTTTATGAAGCACGCGGTACCAATCCAGTGGTGGCAGACAAAAAAACCAAGACCTTCACCTTGGCACCAGTTGAAGCCATTGCACTGGTTTGTACTGCAGTATGTTCTCTCTTCACTCCTTAACGACAACTCAGATTTGTGACCAGGTTTACAATGGCTTACAAGAATGGGACAACGGAAAACGTCGGAATATCAATTTCAGTGATAGTCCATATGCCGAATTTCACAAGACCGTTAGGAATGCGATTCGCCAGCTCGAGGAAATGG
>QLOY01002954.1:0-17201 GCA_003313965.1 Megacollybia marginata
ATCAGGTACTATATGTAGTATTATATAGGCTTCTAGTGCCTTTTCTACTTATGGTATATGATCGTGTGACCTATACATAAGCATACTATATCGGGTAGTATATATATATAGCATTGCAGGCCTATTATCATCCTATATGTAGTACTGTATGGGGCTGGCAGCCTGTCCATAATCTATGCATAGGTTTTATATTATATAATTTAAATAAATCAATTCCTGCCGTGTTTGCCATATTGTGCCGTGGTAGAGCTTATTTTGCTGTCCAGAATCTATGCAAAACCTCTCTGGAAAGTTATCAGGGATCTATGCATAGATCCTACAGTACCAGCTGCCATATTCAACTCTCAGGCTCGAAATGAATTCACCTGCTGGCATCTCCATCAACAAGTTCTCCCAGAACTGGACTTCTGGCTGGATTTCTTGTCAGCAAATGTCAACCCTCGAGAGTTGAGAAGGAGAGGATCTCCACAAGACATTCACCCCGGGCATGGGAACTTTTGAACAGCATTTAGACCCGATCAAAATGCTGTTTTAAAGGCTTCCTTTAGGGCAGGCTTTAGAATCCGTCCTAAAGCTTTTTTAAATATTGTATGTTACAAGACGTGTAGGACACCCTCAAAATTCTATTCCAATCAATGCATTTACAACTTGTCTCAAATGTAATATTAACTAGGATTTTAGATGCGAATCAAAAGCTTATTCAAAATGTTGACTTTTGAGTTGAGTTTTGGGCGACACCTAAATGTAGGTCCAAATCTAAAATTTGGACCAACATTTAGACCACATCGGGCCATCGGGCTGACAAAATCGGCCCACCCAAATCGGGCCATCGGTCCACCCAAATTGGAGAAGCGGACCAACCAACACTGATAGTATGAGGGTACACAAGTAACTCCTCCAAAGCCAGACTCAAGCTGATGTACCTGATTAGCTTGCTCGGCCCATGCAGGACCTCTGGAACTTATGCCCCATAGCAGTTGTCAACGGCACTTTTAAGTATGTTGCAGATATAATACATAAAGTATGCCCTCAAAAGCGAAAGCATTATAGATATTACACCGTAGAATGACATCACCCTCGTGCACATCCGACTCAAATCCGACTACCAGCTTGATGCTATTAGCAGTGGGCACAATGAAGTATTGAAATCTGGATACTATTGAAGCTACACTGGCAGTATAAATCAACACACCTTTCCTCGTCAATGGTGTTTTCAACTCCGAAGGCAGATGCAAGACATCTGCCACCAACGCTGACAATAGCCCAGCCATGCTCCCAGCCTACAGCAAGCACGTAGCCATCAGATCTAGAGCTCCACTCCACCCGTACGTCTGCTATATGGATTCGGAACTATGATTGACTGAGGTGCTGGTGTTACACCGCTTTGAGAAGGGAAGTGGGCAAAGTCGACTCCACTAGTATAACTGAGTAATGGTATATTACAAAGAGAAAATTGCTCGCCCCAACATGCCGATAGTGATGAGCGAGAATTTGCCGTTGATAGCGATGACTGCAGCCGTCTCGGTTCGACATACACTCTTCTGTCCCGTTCATGCAACGGCTCGTTTGGATCTACTCTCCGTTGTCTCTGAACCCATCGGGGTGTTTTGAAATCGTGTATGCAAGTGCCTTGCCATTTGGACCAGGACGAACCTGGTTGGGACTGCGGTAGTGGCGAATGGGAGGGAGAAGAACTTGTGCCATATGAAAACTTGCATGCCTGAGTGAGAGATCAGGTGTTGACAGTAAGAGTTGAATAAGTTTACAGGATGATGGATGATTGTCATCCTCTTCTGTATCATCTGGATCGGCATTCTCTGTGAGACGAACCAGATTGACTCAGCCGTCCCACGATATCCAGGTCTCGACGTCTGTCAGCCTGGAGTAGACGATGGATGAGACTACGACTATTGCAGAGTCAGGGCACCCCAAAGGAAGTAATGGAATATACCCTCGGATTCCAAGAATCAAAGCCGTGATCGTTTACCCAAGTGTCGTAAGAAGAGAAGCCTTCAATTCTGGACCGCTTCACCGCCATTCGCATCGTCATCCTCAAGTTCTGGCCATGGGATGCATTGTACTGCGGGGGGGTTGAGTAGAGAACAGCAGGAAATGCTTCCGGGGTGAAACACTAATCCAAAAGACGCGGACAGCTGGACAAAGCGAATATACGGCACCTGATGAGTGTACCGTCGACCTTCACAACACCCTCGAAGCGCAAGCCGCCATGAGTAAGTGGTAGGCCTTCTCCTGGTCCTGGAAGAAAATTCTTTTGGGCCGCTGGAGGAGACCTATAGACAGGTTGTTTGGGATTGTACTGTACAGTGACGAGCACTAGGTAGGATTCAGTGGTCTTTGAGAATGTCAGTGCCAATCAATAGTCATGGATTTGCTGGCCAATACTTGGATCACAATGCGAGAGCCATCGGGAGACCAGTCTGCCGTGAGATTGTCGCCGTGCTCGAGAATCAATGTAGGTGTTCTTGCAAGGAAGGCGAGGAGTGCCGTGAGCTGCAGAACGATTGGAATTGTGAATTTGAGCACACTAAACTTACGCGGACGCGCCAGACTGCGATAGCGAGTCTTGTCACTGAGTCTTGTCACTGAGCAGAAGAGCGACTTTCTACAAGACGGAAGATTTGCCAAATTTAGCCGCTGCCAAGCTCCTCAAAAATTTTCGGCCTTCGAGCCTGAGGACTTCAAGGCGAATGATACAGCATGTGCTGGCTGTCTGGTCAAGTCGCGTTGGCCTGGATACGATAATTCATTCAACCCGCGTTGATGACAATTCAAATTGAACCGTGGTGTTCTCGCCTACATAGTTGTTTGCGTTAATTCGCTCCTTGACATGCCCTGGTATAGGAATCGCGATGTGTTGCCTCCCTTCTTTGTGTCTAGAAAACTCAAGATTCCTGTTGGTATCTACGATACATATGCTCTCAGATGATCTGATTCGTTTCTAAGCTGGACGATACCTTCGGTTCCCTCGCTTTCTTTCCCTGGACAAAAGAATCACTCATACATTTCTGGCGACAGCCCATCAGTAGTACTGACAAATCCGATGCTGATGCAGATTATTCGCGTTTTGTTTCAACCTGTGAAGACGTTGATACACAATTCCACGATGCAATAGCTATCGGTGGGAGGTCCACTTTGTGCCTCTGTTTTACAAAGAGTGCAAAACCTCCGGTTGTGATCGAGGTGCCACGGGTAGTTGAATATATGGTACAATAACTTGAAGCTAATGGGTCTTTTTTCAGTATCAAGATTATCAGGGTGCAACAGATGCCGATTGCGTACGAGTTGCATGGGCGATCCGACAGGACTCATACGAGCCCATCATATTATTTTCCCATCTCAGCCTCCTATATTTGTTTGATGTCAAGAACAATCAAATTGTAAACTGCCTTCGTGGTCATGGTGGGTCTATAACTTCAATTGCCGTTCATCCCAAGGCACCCTACATCTTTGCCACAACTTCACGGGATTTCTCTATTCATCTGTACAATCTAAATCAAAAACCTCACAAAACCAAACCTTTCAATCTGCCTTGGCCTACTGGACAAGTTCCATGCCATGCAGGACCAACCCATGGTCTGCAAATGTCAGAGGTAGAAGGTATGGGTGAGATAGGTCGATGTGTCATGGTTTTACTGGGTGGGTGCTCTGGGGGTCACCAAGCCGAAGTTTTATGTGCTGTACGTGCTTATTTTATTGCAAATAACCTCTTAGAGTCTTCAGGCATTTCATCCAGAACTTCCGCTGGTTGCTACTGGTGGTGTAAGTCTTGCAAGCTTGAACCTGACTGTATTGATGATTAGTTAAGATGGATCGTGCTGTAAAAATATGGTATCTTTTCCCGCCTATGCTTCAGACTCCAGTGTTGGACCGGGAAGACAAGCCACTGTTTAGCTCAACAATGATTCACAATGCCAGAGTCACATCTATTAACTGGTAAGATATTTTATCTTTGTAACATCTAACTCCCTTTTGCAAGGCTGCAAACCGACGTTTTATTGTCACACAGTGCCCCCGCCATCATGTCTTCAAATGATTGTCAGCCTGGCTCACTGGTTGTATGGAGATGGCTTGGTTTAGACCGATATTTCCCTGAAAATCAGGACAAGCAAAAATATCAACCAGTGTTGCGTGGCTGTGCCTCTGTAAGTGGATCATATCTTTGCAGATATATGTTATCCTTCATTCTAGGACTATGTGGAGAGTGGTACGATTTATTGTTGTCTAACACTCTGATACCATCTGCACCACAGCTTCCTTCAAGATGGTCTCTCAATCTTTTTTCCCAGCTCAAGAGTCACAGTTTTGTGCAGCTCGAGTTCAAGTTTTCCAGGTTGCTAACCAAGGGTCAGACCCCTTGATTCTATTCACCCACCCCCGCTGTGATGCCGTCACCATCGTGAATGCAA
This sequence comes from Megacollybia marginata, assembly GCA_003313965.1. Lineage (NCBI taxonomy): Eukaryota > Fungi > Basidiomycota > Agaricomycetes > Agaricales > Porotheleaceae > Megacollybia > Megacollybia marginata. The sequence continues at coordinate 4,428 of QLOY01002954.1, forward strand.
TCTATCTAGAGCCACGTACAACCATACCTCCTGAGCCTGATGATGAAATTGAGCATCTCAGGAAACAGATTAAAAACTTGGACTTAAACTCGAGCAACGGCTCAGGTTCATTGACGGGTTGGACACTTCGTGTTCGTGATCATAGGGAGACGTTAGAGTTTTGTGCCATGGGGGATGAAGGCTTAACTATTGCAACCATAAGTTCCAATGGCACCCTATGGGTATGGACTTACCGTAGTGATTTGGATCTATGATTGACTTCACGGGTCACGTGAACATTTTCTTTGTGCCATGGCAGACGATAGTTTTGCAAGGCTCAAGACAGACTCACGGTTTCATCGGCCTAAGAAGCACAAATCAAAAATCGTTCGTGATGAGCGCTTTCAATCTGTACTTAATGAAGAAAAAAAGGCTCGCAGCAAAAGTTGGTTGTCCGCTTACGGGGCTCTCGTTCTCAGAACGCGTCGACAAGCATGGACGCTCACTATCACAAACCCAGGAGAAAGACAATTTGAGCCGATTCTATCGTGCTGAGGAGGATGTTGCGCTTCCGGATTATGCCCGCGGTGCTGTACTTCTGGAGTCTTCGGATGAGGAAGATGAATCCGAGAATGATGACAGTGACGACGGCAAGTATGTCGCAGTCGGCAACCGTCCAGATGAAAAAACTGAAATCAACCTGGACGAAGACAGCATCGCAGAACTGGACGCGCAAGCTGCTGCATATCAGAAAACCCTGGCGGAACAAACAGACACCGTGGCGGATCGGACTCGTCGCCTCGCATTCGTTAATTTGGATTGGGATCATGTTAGGGCTGCTCACATTCTCAAAATATGCTCTTCCGTCGTCTCAACCAAGGCTGCTACAGGCAGGGTGCTGAACGTAAGAGTCTACCCAAGTCAGTTCGGAAAGGAACAACTGGCTCGTGAGAAGAAGGAGGGCCCTCCTAAGGAGATCTTTCAGAAGCAGGGAGACGATAATGACGTGAATGAGCGCAACGTATTTGAAGTTGGAGGCAAAGACGACTACGACAATGAAGCTCTGCGTCAATATCAGTTGCAACGGATGCGGTACTTGTCATGTTTCATAACTCATTCTAAACACTCATATATGCTTCAAAGATACTATTATGCTATTGTTGAGTGTGACGCCGTGGAGACGGCCACCGTTATCTACGAGCTGGAAGGAACAGAGCTGGAAGGTTCGGCTAATGTCTTCGATCTGAGTTTTGTACCAGATGACATGACTTTTGTCGATGAATTAAGGTCAATTTGTTTTCATTACCCGTAACTTCTTTTGCTCACTATAGCAGAGATGAAACAACTGAGAACGACATAGCATCATCTTTCAAGGCGGTTGATTTTGTCACAGAGGTAGGTTTTCACTCGCTTCCACATTCTCCTATCGACGTCAGTCCCAGCTCTCGAGTTCGAGGAGGAGAACATCCACCATATTCCCTACATCTGTTAGTACTGTCGTCGTCTGATGATTTGTGCTGAGCATTCTTCTCAGTCACTTCTGACTGCCCGACGGAAGGCAAGGCTCCGACAGAAAAAATCACCACAGATGGAGCGGGTTGGATAAATCGTGCAGCCCTTCGACTTATTACTGTATGTTTCGGGTACAACTGTATACCGCCGTTCAAGGTCGTATCGGGGGAGCCAAAGGTCGCTCTTCCCAACGGTCGAAACACTCAGCCGGGTATCCCAAAGGACGTCGGATGTCGCATGCAAACAAAGAAGCCAGTGGAGGGAAACATTTGTATACCTCGAGGCGGCGAGAAGCTGAGCTGATTTCGGAAAGAAGGCGATCAAGTGCAGCAAGTTCATATCTGAAATTGAGCTCTGCAATTTCCCAAACAATTTCTCGACCGATGGTCTCATCGATCTCAATGACGTCTCGCCCGCGCCACTGCAGAGTCATTCCACTGAGATTGCAGTTCAAAATCTCCTTTGCTTGTTCGTAACGCTGAGCTAGGGTAGTTTGGGATTGTTGAGATGTATCAAGAGGCATCGCCAGAAAGGAACTCCATTGCTGTGAAGCAAGTGGTTCACAAGCAGAGTTATTCACAACTCGATGTATAAGACCTGACCGATAGGCAAGCCAGCTGCGAATATATGTTTTTGTGCAGTCCATCCCTGCCCCAAGTATTAGCCCTACATCAGGAAAGATGTACCCTGGCTTAAGGCCGTTAAGAGGTTCACGATGACATCGGTCAACAGATCTCAAGGCATCAGACCAGATTGAACTTGTTGGGGGGCAGAAAGAGCTCTGTGGTTCTGCAAACTTATCACGCTGTACAATTGAATTTATTGATGAGAGTCAGACCTCACAGAAGAAATAGAAGAAATAGAGGAAGATAGTAACGATAAGGAGGGGGTTCCAACCAAGCGGGCTACAAGATCCAGCCACTAAAGCCTGTAGCTTTAACCTCGTATAATTGTCCTTGAGAATACATGTCAACCTATATGGTATGATGAGAAGGCTGCCGTTGGAACGTTGATTGAGAACGACCTTGTTTCTCGGTCTACCATATAATGCTATCACCAAAACGCTCTGCAGTTTGCCGTCGAATGACATGGATGCAAACGGGTTCGGGATATGCAGTCATTGAACAGATGGTACCAAACTCTGATCAGAGTGCCCCAAACAGACCGGTCTCTGGGCTCCAGGGGTGGCACGCCCTTCGACTCATCCGAGAGATGCTGGCTCTAAACCAGAGAAAGGCGGCCAGGCCCATAGGTTCACTTACCGAGGGGATCCCAGTCGTACAGGAAGTCAACGGCTCTTTTCAGGTACAACAAATACAAGCACAATCAAAACTTCTCCTACTAACGTGTTCGTGACGGGCGGTTGGCGTGAAGCCAAAATTGAAAACTGCCAGCTCCGGCGGTTGGGTCCCATACAGTCACGTGCCGCTTTGCCGTTTGTCTCTTTAAGGATGCTTACATTTCGGATGATTCTTTTCCTTCTGCTTCCTGCACTCACTATCTTGCGTTCCTGACACTCTCCTTCTCCTCGCTGAACGTCCTCTCCTTTAACGTACGTTTGCCTTTTCTCTGTATGTTCACCTTGCTTACTTTTATATACTTTCCTTTACTGCTAATCCTTCGTTGCGCCGCTCGTTCGTCTACACTTACCCTCTTTCTGTACATTTCGTATCCCTTACGCTCTAATAAATATCCCTTCCTGCCCTTCTCGTCTCCCGTGTGCTGTACAAAATTTGCCTCGACGTACTGTGCTTGTCCCGACTGCATTGTTGACGTGTCCGACATCCTCTACTCCCTTGCTGTTCCTGCAGTTTCCGTCTTGCTATCTTTCCAAATGTCGAACGTTTATAAACGACGAAACGCCTCTCGCTGTGTGTTCGTAGTTTGATGGCGGAGGATGATCGATGATGATTCGGATGATTCTTCTTGTGGTGATTTGGATGGTTATTATTCCAAGCACTCTGACTGCACTCTGCAGGTTCTGAAAATAATCTTGTTTCCGAAGGTTCTTTTCTGCATTATCTTCTCGTTTGGATTTGACAACCTAAAGATCCCGTTGCTGACTCCTCCCCTTAATCCCCAACTGTCGCCTGAAGATGAGGGCGAACGTCTTCGCTCTCTAGCCGCTAATATTGTCCGTCGCTATGGCCTGTCTACGTCTCTCCTGGAAGAGCCGGATCGGGAGGTCCTGCAGTTGGAGAACGTCGTTTGGCCTATTCGCGTTGAAAATTCCAGATCGGCCCTTTGTTCCCTGGTCTCTGGAGAGCTGACCGACAATCTCGATGAGGCAAATGATATCGCTACGCATTTGTTTCGTATTAATGTTCCGGTCTGTTCTTGTCTGACTAGACATTCCGTTTCAATCAATTCCTACAGGCTCGTTCCGTTGCTTACTTTCAGAAATTGTTCCAAAGTGCTGGACTGATTTCCATGACCATTCCTCTGATGACTGGTCATATGTTGAGGCACCATCCTTCCAGGTATTGGCAGATGTATTACGTCTTGCCCCGTACAAGGCCATTCGTATTCAACCCGTCGGTTCCGATTTGATTTATCCTTTAGCTCGCTATCTTCTTTGTCCGGCTGTCCTCCCTCCCTTCAGTTGGATTCAATTGGCTCGTAGGGGTCGATACAAAGGGCGTTTGGGCGTGGTATCTACCAACAGCACTGTGTTGTTACCACCCAAGTATGACGACGGGCTTTCGCTGCCTGCACAAATTGTTCCTATGTTTTTTTTGCTCCTGATGCTGTTTTAGGTTCGTCCGAACTCTTCGAACTGGATTTCGAACTATCGTGCCACAATATCGAATTCGTTGACCCCACTATGGACTCTGTCTTTATCGACAGTGCTCAGAGTCTGGTACTGTCGGGTCATCCTGACGTTCTCCGTTCGTGGAGGAATGTTTGGGCTGCCACCTGGCCTGACAGTTGCACTGCTCAGTTTATCGGTCCAATCGACGGTAAATGAGGAGCACTCACGCGTATCAATAGTGACACGGTTGGTATCTTCGATGATGTTCAGGTTCCTTTGTGCATGCTCTCCAGGGTTTACACACCTGGCGATAAACTCGTCATCGTGTTGGGTGAACACCGTGGTCGGCGCTACTGTTATCTCCCAAGCCGACTACTAGACACTTGTTGTCTCGGTTTTTGTGGGTGAATCACACGCATCCATCACTAAATCGATGCAAACACAATACATTGTTAGACCTGAATACACATTGGATCACGCGCCCTTTCATTTCCTTCTAGTGTCCAGTGGATCAACCTGAACAGACTGTTGTTCTTCCTGGTGCCTTGGATCATCCTTCTCGCATGACTCTGGCAGGAACTGAGTTATTGATAGGTCGGGATGTGTTTATTATCAAGGGGCCTTATAAAGGTTATTGTGGTATCCTTAGACGTGTTACGTTCGCCCATGCCTTGGTCGAGTTGCTGAAGGAAACAAGGTTTATCGGATTAAGAATGCTCATGTCGCTTCCCCATACGTTCCCTCTTTGCGCTCGCGCTCCTTTTCAACACTCTTTGTACAGTACCACTCAAATGACATTGACTGGCAAGCATGTCTTTATCCCTATGGCTCCTCCTTATGTTCCACCGCCCCCGAGGGAGAAAACCCCTCCACCCGCTCCTGATGATCTGAATAACAAAGATTATTGCAAATTCTGGGGTCTGGATAAAACTATCGAGACAAATCACCAGGAGAATGGTATATTATATTTCTATTTAACATTACGCGTGATATGTTTTATTATGCAGGGCCTTGTCAGTTTCTTTTTGATCAAACACCACTGGACGGTGGAAAGAGTTATGTCGATCTGATAGGGAACAAACGTGTGCTCTTATGATTTGGAATAACGTACGAGAACGGCCTGCTGCATGATCGACTTGCCACTGTGGAACCTGGAAGGATCAAGCCCTGTATTGGTGATCCTGAACCGACTATCATCAGGTCTGCCTCACGTTTACTGACCATAAATCGCGTCCCTGTCGTCGAAACATCGATATCTGTTTTATGCACCCCCAACCCCCAAGAGCGAGAGGCCAGACGCTATTGCTGCTTTGCGAACCTAGCCCGTATGGCCCGTATGGTCCATATACTGTTGCCCCTCGCTCCTGCCTACACCGAACTCGATATATCGGTTCTTTAGACACTTCTGCACGTTTGTACCTCTTTTCACAGTCAAATCCTATGCATCTGTCGAGTGTCTCTACTGGAAGGCCGGATTTGCGTCAGGTTCGCGCTATAAGCTTAGTTTTGTGCTTTTCGCCTACGTTGAGCTTTTCGGCGCTGCTGCGCGTGTGCGCAGCGTGGGCGAGCTCCATGGGTCCCCCATATCCATGTTATCTCTTGTCATTTGTATATTAGAATGCGAATATTTCATGTGACTAGTACATTAGGTGTAACCCCGCCTTAGTGCCCTCTCGCTCGTTACCGCCCTCGAGCTTTCTCGAGACCGCGATATCTGGTCCTTCTCGTCACCGTGATTCAACTGGCTGCAGCAACACGTTTGAGAGCCTATTCTTTGTCACCTCAATTAGGCATAACTCAGAAACACATGACAGGTTAAAGATAAGGAACTCGGAATTTTCTGACAATTTTACGTTTTTTGGTTAATAGCTACAAAAAGCTACAGATTGTCCTCTGGGAGTCCAGTCCGGTTGAAATTTCAAGAGATAAGTAACAGTACATGCTTGTCGCAGACATGAATTTGATGACAGTCACTGCCTTGGTTTGCTTCGTGGACGCGACTGCTTCAATGGTACAGACAATGTGCTCCCTCGATGCGATGATTGCTTCGATGGCTGTTTCGATGGCACAGACAATGTGCGTCGTCGCTTTGATGAGGTGCTTGACTGTGCTGGCACACTAGATTGTGTAATATGTCGCCAAGTTTTTTCAAACTTCAGGATGCTTTCTGCAATGTCTCCAGCAGTCAGACGGACAAACTTATCGATGATGGTGCTCAGCAATTGGGAACAACAAGCAATAAGGTACTGCTGCAAGATCAACAGACCAAGGGGATTGTCTACCCTCACAGTGGCAAATTCCACCAGACAAATTTTGCGAGCATGATTTTTGTCCTGTAAAGGACATCATGAGAGGGTTTAATAAATAATGTGTTGTGAATCACCTTGACGTGTTTCCATTGAGCTGAGAGTAGGTGCATGGTTCCATCTTCATAGCCAAAACAAGGTATAGCTAGATGATCTCCGGGGCCAGCAACTCCTATATATAACAAATGAACCAAGCATGTCCGGGCCACATGTTCAATTTGATGTAGCATTGCTCGAACAGTCGAATGCGAGACCTTGTGTTCCATAATGAAGAGGATAATGGATAGAAGTGCTGTTATATGTGGGTGTGCGTCAAAGAATGCGTCTTCAGGACGTGCTTGGAACATCTTCCATGCAAGTCGTGATAGCTCAGCCACTGTCAACTTGCTTTTCTCCGTCGGTGTGGGTGGGTCTTCGTCCATGGATTCGTCTAGCACTGTCCGTGTAGCAGTGACTGCCTTGCCTTTACTAGTGTTGATTGCCTTGCGAGCATTAAGTGCGTCTTCGAATTTCATTGAGATAGTTCCCAAGGCAATGTCATTGGGGTGCTGGAATATGGTGATGTGATCTGGTTTGAAAGAACGGCCAACATGGTGTTGTCCCTTGCTGCGGGGATTGGCAAGAAGATCTTCTCCACTGATGACTAGATTAGAGGACAAGATATAGAAGCAACAGAAACGTACCCATACAGCAGGCGCCCTTTAGGCGGGCAATTTTGGAGCGTGTCTATGAAGAGCATATCTATGGGCACTCTTAACTTGTGCTCGGTTTTTCGACTATCATTAAGAGAAGTCAAAATCTGTGCATGCACTGAGGCTAGCAGATATGACCGTCCAATTGATAGCTCCTCATTGCCAAACTGCAAGCTATACGATGACCCACCGCAGATGTGGATAATGTCTTGTAGAGTGCATTTCTTGACCTCGTCTTGGAGGCGTTTTAGGTAGCATAGACTCCTCTCATCCTCGATCCTACTTACATCCTAGTGGCAGCTGAGAACCCATAATCTCCTGAAAGAGAACTTACTTGTGGGGGTATACACAGGTTCTGCAGTACATGCTCGAATAAATCCTCACAGTCGGTGTTCGGAGCTAATTCCAAGCTGCTGCCTGAAGAACGGTAGATAAATGATGTCGTGAACTTGCACGAGTTCGTGTACTCGTTCCATTTGGCGTCATCAGCTGCAAGCTTCGACAAATAGTTTGTCGACTCTTCTGGTGAAAGGGCAGATGATAGGCTGATCATTTCAAAGTCTGTTAAAAGTCTTTTTTGTTGGCTGTCGATATCAGAGTAGTCTGTCGCATAGAATGGCCCTGCACCAGACTGATCAACAGGCTGGGTACGGGATGTAGGTGAAGCAGGTGGGGAGTTGATAAGGGACAAAGGAGGGCGAGAAATGGGAAAGGCAATGTCAGCAACAGGGTCAACGTTACGCGTACGCGGTGTGTTAACAGTAGACAGAGGGGGTGCAAGAACAAAAGCACGGTTAGGTCGTCTTGGCCCCTGATGGATGTTATTTATCTCGCTTGCATTATTCCGCTTCCTGGTTGACATAGTTCCACACTTAGCACAGTGCGAATTGAGTATTGAGTACTCCCCAGTGAGAAATCTGTTGCTCTCCGATGCTCCCAATTTTCCACCGCTTTGGCCAAGGCCAAGCAACGAAAGCTGGCAAAATTTGAGATGCAAGTCGTGGCTGGTGCGAGCAATAATTAATAATTGGTTCTGAGCTAGTGATAAGTCACGTGGCGCGTGGCGCGTCGTCGTCGTAGACGATGAGCAGCTCCTTCAATTCTTGCCCATTCCTCGTGATTCTTGATATTCTTATTGAGTAATATTGTCTTTACGTGACTGTCTCGATGAGAAGGCCAACTGATGCAAACTCCTTCCTCTTTGCTCTCACGCGCATCTTCTCTTTCAACACCATTCCATTCAGCCTTGTGCATGTCAAACACGAGAATTATAGAGCCACAAACCCTGCTCATGTTCAAGACCGAGGCCAATGATGCGTCCAGTGCTCTCCGCCAGAGAACTAGGCCAATCAAAACACAAACCGTCTCGTATCAGGGCATCCACTTTATTGAAAGTTGTCGGACGATGAGAACGATGAAATGTACGTATTCTCTACCTCAATTATCTGTAGCAAAATAATGTGATTGAATACCAGCCCAACAGACCGCGATACCATCCTTAGTCCAGGAAAACTGCAGCATATCCGTATCTGTTCGAGTTAATTGCTGAATTTGGTCTTGACCGAGCTGGTACCAGTCTTCCGGGGACGATGAGGGCTGCTTGTGCTCGATGGAGCCAGATCTCTACTCCACGCTTGGTTGGTTTCGTTCAGCGAGAGTGTGCTTTTGCGAGCCACTCTTTGGGTGAATACTCAGCCTTAGTCTCTATCTTCGACTTCCTTCCTGTCTTTGCACTCTCAAGTAACATCAAGAGATGGCGAAGAGATGGCGAATAGTTAGCAAAGGGCTTAGTTTAAGGTGTATTTTCTGTTTGATTCTTCTTTTTCTGACTCCAGAGATGTAGCCGACGGATTTGATTAACTGTTTGAGCTTCTCAGATCAGATTCTAGCATTCCACACAATCCATTTGAGTTCTTGAGCTCTTCTAGCAATGCTTTGAGTTTCGCAGCCTACCGTATACTGAATCTAGACCAGGGGAGGGGTAATTCTTCAAACCTTTGTGTTCTAACAACAACCGCATCCCAGGTATCTCCACACGAATAAACGAACTTGTCAAGGCTAAGGCGTTGAAGGCCATGGACTTGGAAGGCTCCGTACGACAAGGGCTGCAAGTGCCAGCGTTTTAACTCGGAGTCTAGTATAGCGTTAGACTTTGCAACCGAGTCCACACTAGTACCACATACCAACGAGTGGCCACATTCCATGTGTAATCGTGCCAGGCAGTGACGCGTAACAGGATTGACGTGGATCGGGTTGAAGTCGCCAGATATTTTGGGGTAGGGCTCGTTTGTGAGAGGTGCATTGAAGGAGGCACCAGCGCCTAAACATTGTTGGAGCGAGACCTTCAGGCGTCCTTGCTGCTCCAACAAAGTCATCGCATGCTCCTTCAACTCGATCTCGGAGGGAAAGTCTTTTCCGTTCCTCCCTCTTCCTTCGCGTCCTCTCGTCTTCTCGGCATTCGCAAGATTCTTCTTAGCGTCCTGAAGCTTTTCTTCAACTCTGGGTGAGCGGTTGTTTGGCTTTGGTTGAGCGCTCACTTCCAGTTGTTTGGCTTTGGCTGAGCGCTTACATCCGTGTAGGCTCATGTAGACTCAGGTAGGCATAACGCATCTATTTGTAGCGAGGTAGACTTCGTAAATAAAGGTAGTAGACGCAGGTAGACATTACATCAGCCAATATAGGCTCACGGAAACAGGTCTCTGAATGCAGTGTAGCTAGTACTATCCGCCTAGTCATGTGACACTTCTGGAACTTGGACTCATCCACTGTGGGTGGCTTGGCGGTCGTGTGGAGGATTTGAGCTTTTCAGCTCGGAGCCCAGCGATCGTATAGCTCCCGCTCAAGGTCGACAGCTTGGCGGTCGTATGGAGGCTTTGAGCTTTCCAGCTCGGAGCTCAGCGATCGTATAGTTCGAATCTAATTTTTCACGCATCGTACTTCCTCTGTTATTGACCGTCGTATTGTCATCTCTGGGCAGGGCTCGGAGTTTGTGGTGGAACTGCGACAATCCCCACTTCAATCCAAGGCCTGCAGCGTCCTCTGCTGAAGACAAAGTTCCAAGTACCGCGATAGTCTGTCAAGTCTCTGGTGTTCAACGCCTGAAGGAATTTGATTGGAGTCGATGTCGGCACTGTGCCTTCTAGGACTCATCGATGTGGATGGCTTGGCGGTCATTTGGAGGTTTTGAACTTTTCAGCTTGGACCCCAGTGATCGTATTGCTCGAGTCTATTGCTTACAAGCATGTACATGGATGGTCCAAATCAGGAAAAAAAAATAGTTCTTCAATACTCGCAGGTATGCGTTTCCTACTGATGTGGAAAGTTGCTGATCGGATTAGCACTATTATGGACATTCTAAGGCTCGAGTATGTATAGTTGGTCTCGACTACCGCTCCGTATATTGCATGCGCAGCTCTTCCGAATGCCAAGTGTCTCGACCAGCTCTTGCAGATCGGTCGGACTATAACATTTCAGGTGGTCTCGATGAACTGGGTAGGGAGCCCTACTGATTGAGCATATAGGTAAAGATTCGTATGTCGTTTTGATTCGCTCTCAAAATTCCCGAGACAGCATCAACGGTTGCCGCCTTCTCAAAACCATTAAATTCTCTACACGTTCTTACAATAAAATCACTCTTTCCACAAGTCAAAGGCTGACGAAGTTCTTGTGAACGGATAACTCCCGTTCCCATTGGTTGCGTTGGAGAATTGTATTTAGGTGGACCTCGAGGTGTGTTACTTGGTAAGCTCACGGTCAGATTCGGACATTTATCCTAATCGGATGTAGATATCTCAACAACCCAGACCAAACCTGTCGTACCTTGTTACGCACGCAATCCATTCGTACCGAAGCACGAAGTCCATAACCGTCCTTACAAAAGTGACGACTTCATCTGTCGTCAGAGGTTTATCTTGGGCATAAAGATGCGCAAGTTAAGCATCGAACTTGCAGAAATAGAGCACGTTTGGGCGAAGTTGCCAAGTGTATATGATTCCCTCCCTTTTCCTCCCTCTTCATTACGTCCCCACCACTTCATCTGGTAAAGTCAATTGCAAGGGGATAATTGCTAGAAAGACAATTTAATGGTCTTGAATCTACCGACAACAATTCCGCTTGAAACCGAGATGCACACATCGTTGCGCTCTCTATGGGCCACGGTGATTGGTTCCATGCAGGTGGAGATAGTATCGGTGTTGACCATCTTGCTACTGCTGCGCGAGAAGCAGGTCCTCATCTGCTAGCAACAGACGTCATTCGAAACCCAATGATTTGATATCAAGCACATTTGGTCGAACTGTCGGTGATAAATCATGAATATGACGCGGACCATGTTCCCTCTGTTTCGTCGTTGGCCGAGATGGCACCGTCGAGTCTTCCTCTACTCGATTTTACGAAAGAAGTGTTGGAATGAGGTTCTTCTTAAGCCTGGAATTGGACCGCAAGATGTGACGGATTCACCGCTTCAGATGTCTATCTACAATCGTTTCCGATGCTTACTTGGTACGAGAAGAATACGAATTGGCGCCTGGGACAGGTAGCGCAAAACTGAGAAGGGGCGTTTAACCACCATGAGAACGGTGCGAATTTGAAGACGGTCTACGTCTTTGACACTTCATCCAACTTTCTGCAGTTGCTTATGCGACCTGGATGGAAGGAAATGGAACAGCGGACTGTTTCATTGTCATGAATCTGAACTCGATGCGGCAATTGCAGAGTACTGTGCAAGAAGACGAAAGTTTGGAGATACTGAGATTATGACCTGAGCGTTCTTGTTTGAGGTCGAGTTCTGTGGATTGTTCACCATGCTGCGGAGGATGCGTGGACAAAGTGAACTTTCCATTCGAGTACGTTACTGGCACTGACTGTGTACAGGTACGGTTATGAACCGGACATCAAGACACTATATAAAGGTCATAAGCTTCCTGAGCAAAGACCATTCACCTTGACCGTACTGCTGGTCTCGAGCTTTGGAAGGAAAAGCTGTTAACAGCTACATCTTCACCATTCCTCTAGCCTGCTCCTGGTGCTCTACGAGCTATTGCAAACACGGGGGTTATGGTAGGCCACCACACTCTGAACCCTCGTTCTTGCAGCTCATGCAAGCTCCTCCGATTTTGTACTTGACCAACTCGTAGCTGGGCGCAGCCGCCTACCTAGTATCTGAGGTACATCACTGTATGCCCGGCATCTGTGACGGGGTCTGTGACGGGGCCTGCAGAGAATTGCAGGTGGCCGGGCATTGTTTCATTCGGACGTCAGGAAATGCTGGACCATTTCTGCGAGTCTTCGAGTTGTGTTAATCACCACCCTACCAACTTGTTGATCACCAGGACCATTTCGCAGCTTTGTCTACTTCCTCATTCTCATCGCAGGCAAAATTCCGCTATCCAGATTGTCGATGGCAAAGGCGAAGACACAGTGCATCTACGAAGTACAAGGTTGCATACGCTCTACCACCCTGGAGTCTCCTGCTCGGAAGTGACGCATTCTGAGGCCAACGAGCTATTTCGGTAGGTCATACTTTCCATTTCGT
>QLOY01002967.1:0-10422 GCA_003313965.1 Megacollybia marginata
AACCCAGTTTCAGCAGATTCTAAATTTAGCATAGTCACCTGTCTATATCTTGCTAAAAAAGGCACTTCCATCTCCCACCAACTATACAGTTGAAATCATAACCTCAAAAAACCTAGGTTCACAAATTTTCACTTTTTTGTACAACTGACCTTCCGGATATGGGCATGTTTATTTGCTCATTTCCCAGCCCATTTTAGCTTATCTCAGCAAACAAATTACATATTCTGAATCCTCTACATCATGGCTACTTTTATTCACAAGATAAACAAAGATAAATAAAAAGATAATTTGGCCAAAATATAGTCGTGTGCAAATATCAAACAGTGATCAAGTACAGTAGGCAAAAGTAGGCTAACATGAACCCAGATCAAGCCTAATTAGGCTTGGTTGGTGGGTTTCACAGGTGCATAATAATTTTTAGTGATTTTATTGGATTTATTGATAATATGTCTATTTTTAAATGCTCTCACACTTGGACCTTGCCTAATAAGGTCATTCCCATGACAGGGCTGCACAATAATTTTCATTTTATTTTTAGTAATTTTTTGGTGATTTTATTGGATTTATTGATGATATATCAATTTTTAAATGCTTTAGACCTTGCCTAATAAGGTCATTCTCATGACAGGGCTGCACAATAATTTTCATTTTATTTTTAGTGATTTTTTGGTGATTTTATTGGATTTATTGATGATATATCAATTTTTAAATGCTCTCACACTTGGACCTTGCCTAATAAGGTCATTCCCATGAGAGGGCTGCACAACAATTTTTATTTTATTTTTAGGGATTTTTTAGTGATTTTTAGTGATTTTATTGGATTTTATTAGATTTATTGATGATATAAAAACAATAACCAAGAATAGACATGCCGGGATGCCGTGCAGGCTGCCTGCATGCCATGTAACAGTGCCGAGCCTCTGCTATTTTTGGCCTATAGCATTTGCAAATGGTTTGCTGGCTTGGGCCGTAGCATTTGCAAAGGGTCTACAGCATGGGGTGCTTAGCCATGGTCCAAAAAACTTTCCAGGTATATTATATCTCGCTGATTGCTTTTTCTAGGCAAAGGCCATGCGTGCAGGCCCATACATGTTCGTATGGGAGAACCAATCTTACGTCTGCGATATCCATTCTTTGGAAGATTTTTTGCAATGGTTTAGGTTCCTTACACAATTATATCAGGGCGGCATACAGAAACAACCTGCCAAGGTTGATGAGAAAGATGTGTCATCCACCTCCCCAACTGTTGCATCCCAGACGAAGGCGAAGTCAAATTCATCTGCGCCAAGCATCTCACCTTTAGAAGTCTCAAGTTCTAAACCGTCTTCGGCAGTTCCTCTGCATGAACTGGTGTCGACCCGTATGTCAGCGTCTTCGGCTGCACCTGGGACAGAACCTTTGCAGCAGGGCGCAAACAAGGGAAAAGATCGGTGTGAGTATGTTTCAGTTGTGGGACTGGTTCTAAAAGTATATTTCAGAAATTTGGCGTCAAGGTGCTATGATCCTCAGTCAAGTAGGATGTTTTAGAGATCATTTCATCCTTCCTGATTGCTCTCAGACTGAAGCTCAGCAGATCATGGATGCAAATGCAAATGCTCAACGCCTCCAAAATAAGTTTGCTTTGACAGCAAAAGCAAAAGCAAAGCCAGCACCGCCAACTACGGACTCCAATTCAGGTGAGTTTAGCCAGTAATGTGATAAATCCTGAAGTCTTTTAGAATTCATCTCGCACCCTACTCGCAACAGTTCACCTGACCCAGAGCCTCAAATCAATATTAGTTCTTTGGAGGATGATTGCCCAGTACCTGGCAAGTCCACCAAGCAAAAAGCTGTAAGTAGTGGCTGCCATACTGCCATCTACTAAAGATCTGGTAGCGCCCTCTGGCTAATGTGGAAGACAATATGGTAATTCTGAATTTTTCTGGGAACGGGACTCATTTGTTGCACAGATTCAGCAGCTTTCCCCAACCAAAAAGGTGACTAAATGTTGAGACCATCCATCTACTCCCACCAAAGCTTCCAACAAAAAGAAGCATACTTCTTTTCCAGAGGACAACATGCATGGACAGAAGGTTTCAGAGTCCATACTCTCAGAGGCAAACATTCCTGGCTTGGTGGAACTAGGGTGCTACGGAAAGCTGGTGATGCTTGAGTATGGAGTCCTAGAGGATGCATTCCCAGAGAATGATAATGCAGTGGCACTCAACTTCCTTTGTTCCAAGCTTTACGGTCTCCCTGAAATGGAGGTTAATGTTCAGCTGCATAACACTTATGACGAGCTAGTGGCTTCTCAACACCTTAAACTGATTAAAATATTCGTGCAATTTGTAAGTCTTCCTCTTGGTCATTTTACTCTTGACTTGGGCATAGATACTGCATTGAGTAGGTCGTTTCAGGTCGAGGCTTAAAGAACTTTGTGAAGACACTTTGGCCACCCAATACGCTTTAAGTAAGGCACAGTTGTGGGTGACAGATTTGCTTTAAGATTTACAGGACATGGTAACCAGGAAGATATACATGAAAGAGTGGAGACATATTTAACCCAGAAGTCTTACTCTCAGAAGTGCGCACTGGAGGGGGTAAGAGTATTCTCAGAGGGACAAGTCTAATTATTACAGTCAGAGGATAATCTTCCTTTCACCTCTGGGACCATACCTATGATTGTCGCAGTTGTCAAAAGAATGGCCTTGAAACCTGAGGTACACACGAAGCTACGAAGTCTCAGCAGCTGCCCTCCCTCTTTGGTTTGTCTGGCCCAAGCTCTAGTAGGTAATTCTTCTTTGCAGGACGAGCTAATGTCTTCTTAGAGCAAGCATGTTATGGATTTGTATGCTGGCGGCTGTTACGAAGCGAAGACATTCAGCATAGAGGGTTACGGCACCCTTTACTGTGGTGCCTTGGCTAGGATTCAAAGCATGCAGAGAGATCCCAACGTCATAGCACGGGAGTACATTGAAGTCCTCCTCAAGTTAATTTGGGAGCGGTCAAGGTAAGTACTACTTCCTGTTAATACATGCTAACTTCTCTGCAAAGTGAAAATACACCTCAGGAGGATGAATATTTTCCCAATCTTGATTATAGTGACTTGGCAAAGGCTACTGCAGAATTCAGAAACGAGTTGAAAGATTATGCTGACGATGAGGAGGATCAGGTCGATGATGAGGATGAGGATGGTGATGACATGTATACTGGCCGAGATAACATGGAGCAAAATCCTGCTGTCCAGGAGCTTACTTCAGGGTTCAGCAGGAACAGACACGACAATGGGGACAACATTGTTGAAGACTTTCAAAAAGATTCCTTAACGCACATCATCGACCCTACTGGGCATACGATCCATTCTGAAGAAAGCGAGGGTGTTATGACAGAAGTTGTCGTCGAGACATAGAGTGGCAATCAGTAAGTATAGTCAATTGTGAAAGTGCAATATCTCTAACATCTGTAGAGGGTGCGGGTATGCTGTTTTCTACCACGTCGGTGATAGGAACGCTACGGGGCAGGGTCTGCACACATGCGGGGCTGTCGACACCTGAGGCAGGTGCTAGGAGCGAGCGGAGGCGATGGCCGAGGGAAGTCGCACGGAAAGCGATCCGCAACAACACAACCCACAAACAACACCAAAACACACACTAACTAACTCCTACTGAGATGCACTAGTCTCTCTTTATATTCCGGGGGTGTGAGTTAATGCTCTTTTTGAAGTTTGTCACAAGAGGAGACCTCCGCGGACGACGACTTTTTAGAGTCTTGTTGCTTAGTGTATAGATGTGGAGTCTATCTTTAGAATAGAAGCTCCTCGGGTCTCTAAACGTGCAAAGTTCGATTGCGAAATCAAACTTCTTTCAAAGTGGTTTTGCTTGAGTTGCAAGACTTATTGCAAAGTTCAGTTCTTAAGACCTTAAGACAATGTTCAATTGATGGGTTCCAATCCCAACCAATCTAGGTTCAATTCCAGACAAGTTCCGTATTCCTGAGTACACAAGACCAAAACTCTCAAGACCGAGTCTCAAGATCAAAACTTAGCAACTAATCTCGCACTTGAGATCAATCAAACAAATGGTATTACACCAAGCCAAATACCCGAGGGTAGGCAAGGGGCGTTAATTCTCTCTCGATTACTAGGTCCTCGGGTCCTTATACAGTTGAGAACAGTCAAACACTGTAAAGTTTATTACAGGCTAACTTGTATATTTCTACATAAGGCTGAGTGTACAGCTAGACTCGGAATGGCTGAAAACCCCAGAATCCGATTTTTTCAGGTTCTTCTGACGACTTCTTGGTTCCGCCAAATTTTTTAGCCAAAATTTTGCAACTATTTGGGTTAAGTATTGCTCGGAACAGCCTCCAAGGCAGCGAGTGACCCTTCAGAGATGCACCAATGCTGTCTAAACTTGCGCACAGCCCACAGCAGTGCCTTACCGGACAGTCCTTTGCGATATGCATCCATGAAACGCCATGTACGGTTGATAAAACGGCGAATTACATCAACTGGACATGCGTCAAGATATTTGAGAGCAATTTGTTTGGCTGCAGCAAAATTCTTCTTGTCTTCTTCACGATATCGATACTTGCACCAACCCCAATACTACATTACTGTCAATCAAGTTCCGTCACGGTAGAGCTGAAATAATCTCACCATCTCGATAGGATTCAACTCACAGTGAAACTTGGGCAGGAAGATGCATTCATGACCTTGCCCAGTGATGAGAGTTTCGAGCATTGATGGCTGATTCTTGAAGTCATCTTGTTGACTCAGAAGACGTGCCATACAGCAGCCGGTGTTTTCAATGGGACAAACGGGAGAGCATTTGGCATGGAGGCGTTGCAGATTAAAACCTCGTTCCTCAAGGACACGTTTCAGACCTTTGGCTTGGCCATTTGGTAATATCATTTTCTGCTGTCTGCCCCGATGCTCTTGTGCTGGGTTTGACATTGGAATGGTAGTGTCGTGTTGAATCCGCTGAGCACCGCCATCAGATTTATTCATTTCAAATGCTTTGAGTGCATCGGGAGGAAGGGAATTGTGGGCCAAAGAGTTGTCAAAAATGAAGAGAGCCTGTTTTCCGGGAAACACTTCTTCAAAGATTTCAATAGACTCTTTAATCTGGTCCAGCAGCTGTTTGCAGTCCCACCATGGATCACCATTAGAGCCTGGATAGATAATTTTTCGGGCATCACAGACAATGTTACCATTTGCGTCACAGACAAAGAGTCGTCCAGTTTCAGGATTGATCATTTCAGAGACGTGAATTAAGCGACCTTTGTATTTGCTGCGTATTGGTTGTTGACCATCTTTGAGCCTGAGGTTCATTGTGAATGAGAGAAGAACTGCAACAGAGAAAACAATACTTGCCACGCATTCCCAGACATGTCATTTGCATGGAAACAAGACTCGTCATGGAAGAGCGGAATTATTTCTCTTTCTCCTTCCTTTAACTGGGGCTCTACTCGCTTGAGTTCGGGACCTTCATAATGCACCATCCTTCTTTCATACTCAAGCATGCAAGGAAGAAAGTCCTCATCTCGATAATAAACAACATCAACCCGATTGTGGCCATCCTCATAAACTCCCTTCTTGATTCGTGTGTGCCTCCAACCAAGTTTTATCAGCCATCGGCGTGCTGTGTGTGTAATGATCGGATGTTTGGGATGGATGTCGAGCTGGGGAAAGATGCAATCATTGACTTGTTGAACCAGAAGCCGGGGCGTGACTTTTCCAACTGGAACATTCTGCAGGAACTCCATGACTTCTCTCTTCACTTTCTCATCGTGCAACCATGACCGTACCTTCCTGAATCCTCCCCTTCTCTCCTTCGGGAGCTTCTCAAACTCTTCATAATGACGTGCTAGTGCTCGAATGCAATGTTCAAAGCCAGCACCCTTATTAAGCTCCCATTGATTGGCAATCTCTTTGCTGGCCTGAATGTGACCATATCCCTTGAGACGAAGAGTGAAGAAGTTGCCAAGAATCATGAGTTGGTTGATTTGTGAGATAGGCAGTGTTTTCGAGTGCTTTTTCAGGTATGTCTTGACCTGAGTGCGGAGCTCAGTATAATTCTTTCGCTCAACAGTTGGATTGCCAATGTCCTCATCCATCTCTGCTTCCCAATCCTCGATATCTTCTTCATTCAATCGCTCTTCAGGAAGTATTTCCAAGTCCTCTAAATCCTTGTCTGCACTTCTTCCAGACTCATCATCAGATATCTCGATGACCTCGACAGTCCCAAGCCGAGTACATGTGCTTGGTGAATGATCAGTTTCAAGTCGAGCTGGTGATTCAGCCAATGACGAATCTGTATGTTTCCGTTTCAAGTGACGAGGCTGTGAATCGACATCCATGGTATCAAGGGCTTTCCTAACAATGATAGGCTGTGAGGTGTTGTATTGTGGGCCAAGCCAAGATATGAGAGACGATTGGTTTTCCCATTCTTTGGCCAGGCGCTCCTGTGTTTGTTTGCCTTTCCCAGCAAAGCCCGGGCCTGTTTGATATTTTTTGGGACACTCTGTTTCAAAAGTCATTGCCAACATTAAAGGTTTTGATTCACTCACCTTTTTTCAGAGTTCTGTGTTGTCGATATTCAACTGGAACCCAGTCCAAATCTCGTGGATCATCATTTTGAGCAGCAAGATCCACCAAAGCACAAGTGAAGTCTTCGTCTCCATAATCTGTATCAGCAAGCTCATCCTCCTCATCAGACTCTGCATTGCCACTGCCTTCCATCTCTTTCTGCCAGTCCATACGCGTGCTGTCAAACAACACACCAATATCATCTGTGTCACCTTGAGATTTGTTGTCATCCACTGAGTTATCAGCTGGTGGGATGGCCTCATGACACTGCTGATTATGAAGCCCAGTGGTATTCTTTTTTTTAGACCGCTTTTTGGGTGGTTGTGGCATCTGAAACGAAGGTATGATGGTAGCCTGTACTTGTTAACATGTGACACAAATGTGACATCTATATTGAGTAACATGTTTTCTCGTTCTTTATGTTTAACATTGCATTGCATGGTCTCAAATCATTCATATTCAGATCTAGCTCGTCAAAAGGAGTCAATTGGTAATTTTTTCGAGATTTTAGCGAATTGTTTCACTGTCCGCCAAAAATTTGAGGCATCACGTGGAGTATTTCCCAGTTTGTAAAGGAACGGCTCGATAGAAAATTCTGAAAATATTTGGATGAGTACTACTCATTGAGATCTATCTATTCCATGTAAGTCCGAAATACTTGAAGGAAGCTGAAAATCCTTAAAGGTTTTAACTGTTCTCAACTGTATACTTGTACAAAACGATAAATATAGACGAAACGAAACAGAACTACAATGACCATGCATGTACTCGGTCCAATGAGTCAAAACTGATGAGAAATGACACAGAAAGGCAACGCCGCGAGTGGGTATCCATATATTTCCAACCTCCTCAGAATTGCCATTTCTGAAGAGGTGGCCGATATTGTCCATATGCTACGTGTGTGTTGAAACACGTTTCACTGGTTTTGGGCAAGCCTAGAAAGGCCTATCGATTGTCCTTGTGCTGTGACGGATGGTCAGAAGTCTTCCGAGGCCCCGATGTCTGATGCATTCCGTTCCGAAAGTCGTGTATTATCAAGACCACCACACGGTAGTGTCTGATGATGAATGCGATGCAGAGCCAGGTGCTTTCTGGGTCTCTAGCTCTCTCTCTGCGATCTCTTTCTTCCTTTTCTCTCTGAGGAGCCATCACGTGATTTCGTCATTAGACTCCATAGCTAACACTCGATACTTCTTGTACCAGTAGACATTAACTGATCAAGTAAATCAGCTAGTCAGGTTCCTTGACAACACTTGTCACCTAAATAGTACTCCTTGCTAAGTAATCCGACCTCAGTAGCCAGCTAAGTCACAGATCGACAGCTAGTAACGAGTTTCGAAAGCTCCGAGGGCGTTCAACCTTCGAGTATCCATACCATAGACACTCTAAGCAAACCTATACTCATCCTCGGACTTCTAGGATAGCCTAGGAGGTAGTTCTTGTCGGTTTGTAGGTCTAGCCGCATAACTGGCGTATCATTGGCCTGTTCTTGGCCTGTTCATTAATTTATGACTTTCACGACCCTCATGACCTTCACAACTTTCATGACCTTTAATGTTTTGTTGATTGTGTATTTCTCTACCCAATTCTACATTATGCGCAAATATCCCACTATATTTCCCCATGAGTGCTGGGATCATCATGTGCTAAGTATATTCCTGACATGTTGTCTATCCTGCTCAGAAACGTGCTAGGCCCTCTCTAACCTGTGCGGGCAAGTTATTGTGTCGCAATTACCGTCTCCCGAACACGTCCTGACACTGTGCTAACACTGCTCACTTACTGCTTAGAGACATTAGCATGGCATCCCAGGGACAGTCTGAGACATCCCAACCCATGGACACTTAAGGAACTTCGCCTTGGGACGGGGTGGGATGTATTTTACGTGTCAGGACGCTTATCACATCCCAGAACGGGACCGGGGTGTGCCAGAGACTAGGTAGGTTTCTTCCTGATGTTGTTGCTTAGATGGTGCAGCGGGTCGTAGGGCATAGACCATATTTTTTTTGGCTTGTTTGATGTTCGATCCCTTCTGCTCACTCTTTTATTAGACAAATCTCCAGTCGCTCTTACTGATTTTAGGTCTCTTCCATTAAAGTCTATATGCTACATCTCGAGTAGTCACTTGAGGATCGACCTGTTGTTGTTTACATAGTTGGTTACAGTGCAGTGTCGCGTTAGCATTGCCTTTTCAAAGTTCAATTGCTACCCGATGTGTAGGCCTCAGTAGAATGATACCTCGCTCAATGATTGCCCGGGGTTCAATATAGCTGTCCAATGAAGTTGGCTCGGAATCAAAGAACTTAACAATCAGAAAGCAATACAAGATGTAACAGTATTGCTCAATCAGTTTCAGGCCATACCATAACATCATTGAAATGCCTTTTTTTTGCGCTGAATAGCTCAGGTTCGATGCGCTGATGAGTCATTTTGTCGCTCACACAATATCCAATCCGAATAGCATCTCAAAAGGTTGCTTCGACAGGTATGCTGTTGTTGTTTAGTTGGTACAGCAGTATCCGTGGTGTCGTTATTTTTAAATGTGACCGTCAAAAGTTGTTCATGCAACGTTCATGACTGACCCATGCATACAATCATGAATTCGAAAGAGGAGGAGAAAATGATCTTGTATCTTTTGAGAGCCTACCTACCCTCCTCGAGGCACCTCCCGAATCAGGAGGAGGAGGAGATTACGTATACCGAGGTGCTACGGATTGATGGGACTGTCACGGAATAATCGGACCTGCATTGTCCCTTCTAATAGGATCAAGTTCATCGAAACAGGCTAGCAAAGTCATCATAACAGGTAAGCTGTGAAACCGTGAACGCATTCATGTATGGGGACGAAGGCGAACATCATACTGGAAACAAAAAGTCGGCATTGAGACTCCGACGGAGGTTATTGAGCGCCCATCAACTCCGTCGGAAGTCGCCCTCCAGCAAAGCTCCATTGGCTCAACAGCTCTTAAGGCGGTCGGTGCCTCGGAAGCGGGTTACTCCTCACTAGGCCTCATTAACAAGGACCGAACTATTGCCTCCCTAGGCCACCGATCGATACACACTTCCGGCGGTCCGCGTCTGACGCACCGATTGTCAAGTTCAGCCTGCAAGACTTGGACTATGACAACCTAGTTCAAACCATGCGGTGCTGAGCGCTGAAGCCCTGAAGCTTGATGCCTAGCCCTGAAGCCGCAGCTAGTCGTGAACGTTGATAATCTAAAAATATCGCCTTGCCTCCGTATTTAACTTGAACATTCCATGCAATTTATTCTCTAGCATACCTCCTTTTCCACTGGGAGTCGCTACGAGATGTCCGCTCAGAGTGGTACCAACTACGCACAGCTTTTCGGTATCCACTCTACCACAGCAGCGGTCGTCTTTGCTGTCCTCTATGCTCCTCTGGCGGTTTGGTTCTTTGTTCAGCTTATCAGATGCCCAAACTTTATTTTCTTCTTCTTGCATCTTTTTTGCGTCAGTAAGTGACCTTCTTGCCTCAGATGATCCATCGAGTCCAAACCACTTCCAGTTCGTGTGGCTGCCTTTATACTGAGGGCCATCTTACATCAGGAAAAATTTCACCCTGTCCTGGGGCACCCATAGGCTTCTTAAGGACGTCCCAGGGCAATGAGGACAGTGAGGTCATCACAAGACATCCAAGGTCGAGGTTCCTTCAAGCTCAGTAACCCAGTTCAACCCAGGGATCAACTGAAGGCACATGGCACCTATCTGGAGACACTTTGTAGGGATACTGAAGATGCTCTGAAGTATAAGTTAGGACACATTCAGGTGTATAGGTAGAGGCATCACAGTAAACCACAGGAAATAAATGAGACTTACTCCAGGTATGCTATAAG
>QLOY01002968.1:0-76726 GCA_003313965.1 Megacollybia marginata
CAAACTACTAGACATGATGACGTACCGTCAACCGGAAGACCGATAACAGTCCACTTTATCTATGAAGCGACGATAGTAGTAGACAGACGGTACGATGAGAGGTACTATTTAAAGGTGACGACAAACCTTCAGATGTTGAAGACCATGACCAGACCAAACCCCAGGACCTCGAACGCGGCGATTAATGGTTGATGGGATACATGAGGGTAACCATACTGACGCACGCACCTTTAACACACTGCGTCGGAGAACCTCCGCGAGCATATGGTCCAAGACAATACAGATGTGCAGTACTACTTGAACGTGATGATCACGTACCTTCCCCTCGCAAACGCAGAAGTACCATACAAAAAGAATGTTGACGTACCTTCAACTTGAAACAGATACAGGGCTATTCGACGTTAGAGAACAGGCGGGTCGACTAATACAGGAACAGGTACACTAAAAATGTGGCGACACACCTTCAGATGTTAAGGACCATGACCAGACCAGACCCCAGGACCTCGAATCTGCCGTGATTAGTGGTGGATGACACGGACGCATACATAGGGGCTACTTATACTCGATGACGCACACACCTCAACCATCGAAGGACCAGGAAAGACCCGCAGACCAGACCAGACCACAGACACCTAGAGAAGGAAGAACTCATCGAAGAGACCGACGATTAGCGAGGCACAGATCCAGAACAATAGGAGTAATTAAAAGCCTACTGGACCTCGTCCTCGAGTAATCTTGACAATAGTCTCTGGCAAGCCTCGAGTTTCACGATAGGCATTGAACTCTTCAAGGTCGATAATCCCGTCATCTTCATCTTCCCAGAAGCAGGGGTCGTCGAAGAAGGAAGGCTCATCCTCATAGTCGTCTTCCTTTTTCTGAGGAACGAACTTTGAGGCGAGACGCTTGACAGACTTGAACAACTTCTTCTTGGACGCCGGCTTGGTACTAGATGAGGATGGCATGGTAGACGAGGAAGAGTCGGACGACTGTTGAGAGGCTTTACGACGTTCGAGGTGAGGCCTCTGAGATGGGGGGAAGCGACGGCCAACTTCATCCCGAAGACAGACAGGTTTGAAAGATAACTGGGGATAGTAAGACATGATAAAAGGTTTGAATGAGTTTGTGAGGTGCTTTAGGGGCTAGTCACAATGTAGAAGTTACTGGTCAAGTAACGTTGGGTGGGACAAACAAAGGATCGAAATTTATACAGATTGGATAGGGGCCCAAACAAACAAACACGAATAACGCCTCAGAATGAGAGTGCAGTCGCAGAGCAAGAGTCGATGAAGATTTTCGCCCATTCAGGGGATCAGCGCGAAAGTCGAATTGCTTCATGGGAACCGATGCAATGGCCCCTAATTCGATACTGATTTACAATTCGACTACAATCTTCTTGGCCGAGACACCTTCTTTCTGCCTATCGAATGCATCTTGGATCTTATCCAAACCTTTTCCGACTACCAACGGATCTGGTTTAGCCTGCAACCGACCATTCTCCAGGGCCTCAGGGACAAACTTGCCCCAAATTGCTTCTCCGACTTCTGAGTTTCCTTGGAAGATTACCGGAGCGAAAACTGATCAAAGGATGAACTTCACACGCCAAAGAAACGATAATACGAGAAGACCGTACCATACTCGGAAGCAATACCATCTGGCAGGTCCTTGGGTGGAACGAGAGTCGAAGCAACGAATCCTTCACCTCGGATCGCTTTGACAACTTCTGCACTCTTCTTCACTGTAGCTGGAGAACCGACGACATCATATGCTCCCACGAGCTCAGTTCCCTTCAGGGCGTCTATAATGTCGTTTACGACATCCGGCTTTGAATGGTCGAATACCTGGGCTGCACCGAGAGACTTGACAAAGTTGAAATTTCTGGGAGAAGCGGTTGCGAAGACCGTGATTCCAGAAGCAGTTGCTAGTTGTACGGCAATACATCCGACAGAAGACGATGCGCCCCAGATCAGGATAGTTTTGTTCTTGTCGGGACCAGGGGAGGTCGCGGATGGCAAAGGTAATGCGAGGCGATCTGGGAGGTAAAGACCTGCAGATGCTGTGGAGATGGCAAGAGGGAGGACAGCTGCCTGAACGAAGGAAAGCGACGATGGGATAGGGGCGACGGCCTTGGAAGGAGCAGCCACGTAGAGCTGGAATGCAGATTGCTTGAATTGGTGCGTGACGAGGCTCAGAGAGTGACTGAGAAGGATAAATAAAGATTCAGCAGAACTCAGAGTAGATGTACGCAATGACTCGCTGGCCTATCGCGAGACCAGTAACATCAGAACCGACCTGGACGATCTCTCCTGCAATGTTCTCGCCTAGTATTGCAGGATACTCTGAATCTTTGAGGAAACTCCCATAGCCTGCCTGGAGGACTTGGAGTCAGAAGACGATGAGAATTGCCGTGTCTGACCTGGATCTTCCAGTCTATGGGATTGATTGCGACGGCATTATTTTTAATTATAACCTCGTCCGCTGCTGGCTCAGGATATGGGGCCGAATCAACTTTGAGAGGCGTCGCTTTGGGTGCCAAAATCCATGCCGCTTGATTGCTCATTTCAAGTGCAGTAGTAAGGAGATACTTGCACCATCGATGATATATAATATCTGATAGTCCCCCTCGTGACACTTTCTCCTGCTGAGTACATCAGAAGCACGTATCAGAACAAAGTAGCAATATCCACGTGACCTCCAAAAATTCGTGTCAGAGGCGTGCGCCATATCTTATGACACCAGCTTACTTGCATGCCTTCGTGAAGCCTCAGGCCTCAGTGAGCCCGGAAGACTGCCAGAGAGGACACTTGGACAGCAATTCCAAAAATATCTGCTCCACTTCGGAAAACGCCGATAAATTCCAACTTTGTTCCAACTACCCGCTCTCGCCGTTCGCCCAGCATGGCCACCGCTCTAGCCTTCTAAAGATGTTGCTGCATTGTTCTGCCACAAAGCAAGAAACTGCTCTCGTAACGCTTGTTTGACTGTTGTTTGAGACCAAGACCACTTGTTGCATCTGGCGAAACATTTAAATAAAGCCGTTTCATGATGCCTCGAGTCCAATTCCCAGTTTCTGAATCCACCAATGGTCCAAACATCTGTCGTCTCTCCCGATCTCAACTCGGATGCTACTAAACCACCCACTCCCACTCGCACTTGCGTTGCTCCGCCACCGACCCCTCAAACAGAATTAAATCACGATGGCGTTGAACTTGAAGGAAAAGCTTGGACGCCATCCATGATGCGGGAATTGATCTCTCGTCTGCTGAAAGAGAACCAGCGCTTGCATCAGCAACTTGCGAATGACAATCATTTCGTGATGACTTCGTTCAGACGCATCTCATTCGACAAGGAAGTGGGTACCGTTCCTTGGAACTGGGGCTAGCTTTTGATCTAATCTTCCTGCAGATGACGTGTTCTGAGCTTGAAGCTGAAGAATACGGTACAAACACTGGGTATCTGGAGCCTGACGCTGACACCGCAAACTCAGCTCCCGAGTCCGACGCACTTCAAGCGGATACTCGATCTGAACTCCTGTCCTTTTCCCTCGAGAATATCCCAGAGCACCCACTGCCTGCTTCAGACCAAAACGCGTACTCATCTGAGAACGTGATTTACAATCCAAGCAGCGACGATCCACAATCGACGCAAGTCCAGTCCATAACTGTCGAAGACGCCGCGTCTCCAAGCCCAGCTATCGATGATGTTGATAGGCAACTTGAATCGCTCAGGCTTGACGAAATAACAACAACAGGATCTCCAGACTCGACCACCCGCGATACACTCGCCACGCCAGGTATACAACTACCTACTGTTATCCAAGAGAGAGAACAAATGGATGAAGAAAACACACCCGACTCTTCGAATGCACAACCAACGGAGTCTGCTCCTGAACAACCTAACGTCCATTCAACGCTGTGCCAGAAACTTCGCCTTATGATCTTCGAAACAGTGGGATGCCAGTGTCGTTTATGCCTGTAAGTTTGTCTATCTGCCACGTCTTCCACTCTCATTCCTTCGATAGCTTGAGCTCCAAGGACAACTTCGAAAATGACACCAGCCTCGAAGTTTTGCAAAGGCGTTACGCCCGGAATCACACTGAAGAGATTGCAAACTTGCTCAATCGACTTGTACGAGCAGAAACGACTCGAGACAGGGTCTAGAGTATGCGATATATAGTCATTTTACTGTATTATCCATGACAAAATCGAGAAAGCACTACAAATACGAGCTGGCTCAGATTCGAATGGTTCCTGGTCATGGACATCAGGACTAAAGCACTTGAGAACAAATGGCTTACTTACATCATTCTCAACAGAGCATGTTGGACCTATCATAACACATCCCTACCAAAAAGGGTCAATCGGAGTAACGTTGGATGGGAAGTCCTCTCACAAATATGTGTCGATAAGCATGTTGGACCTATCATAACACATCAAGAAAACTCCCCGAAGAGAGTGGGAAATCCCAAAAATTGCGACAGCAGACCACGAATAGTCTGAATCGAGTTACACAACGTAGTCGTCGTGCGCCGCGTAGTGCACTCAAGGATGAGTATACTCGCAACCCAAACACCAACTTGTCGTACATCAACTGCTCAGCTCGCGGTTCATTTGAAGGCGTACGCCAACAACGTGAAATGGATGGACAGTCCCAATTCCAACACAACAACATGACTATGGTCTCCTGTGAGTACAGGGGCCTGGTGTAGAACACCGATACACGCTGTGCATGAAAGCGACGAGCGGAAACAACAAACAGGCAACGCGCCTGATGTAAACATGGGAGAGCAGCCCCGACATGGGCATAGACAGAGTAGCCACAACGATGGGCAAAGATACAACGCGCACAAAGGCAATGAGAGGCAACGCCTCTGACGAAGAGCCGCAAGAGCGGATGGCCGACACAAGGACGGTGAGACAGTGTCATGCCGCAGAGCTGAACATTTGACATACAGGGCCCACTGCTTAAAACAGTTGGACCAAGGATCACCATTACGGTCTCCCCTGCATCCAATAGGGGCCTGGCAACAACACACAAGGCGTTGCACTCCAACGCACCAACATCGAACGGCGATGGTGATACATCAGAACCAGAATGCCCTGGATACCTGCGACGACAACGAAGGTATCATAGAGGATTGAAGATAAAACTCACCCAGTCTCCGCGACAACTTTCAAGTCGTACCATCTGGGCCCTCACTTTACAAAGAAAGGTCTTTGGGACAAGTAGATGGTCGGCAAATTTCTGGTATGTCGCTCGGTGAGTTACCACCGGACCTTGCAAAGGCCAAGTATAGGAGACTAGAATGCTCAGACCTTACCCGCTCGCAAAGAAACTTGAAAAAGTTTGAGCGTAACGAGCAATGCAGCTTTTGGACTGCTGAAGATTGCGACTTGACCGTGCAACTGACCACCAAAAAAGTGGGCAGCGCAAAGTCAAGAAGAAAGAGATAAAGAAGCACGTGCTTCCATGCGCCACATTTATCTGAAGCAAATTATTTTTAGATTGCAGAGTTGTACTTCGCTATACTTCGCTATCCGTCCTTACCATTCCAGCATCACTTCCACTTGCCGAAAAGCACAGTCCTGATTACAATTTCCATTGCTACCTCCAGCTCATCTGCTCTACTCGTCTGTAACCACTGAGTCACTGACAGTACCGATACATAAAAGAAGACTGAGCTTCTCGGTTGGATCCTCATCGATCATCTTTCGGAAGCGTCCCTAATCGGTTGGTTAAAATTGAGGACTTGTAAGCGGGGACTGAGATTTCGAGATTTCGAGTCTGAAGAGCCTCTAGATAGGTTTAATTCTGGGGGTTTTCGGACATGATCTGGGCGCTAAAAATTTCTTCATATGGGGAACAACTTGCCTAATCGGTTTCTTCTTCACTTCCCGGTTTGCGCACTTGCTTCCCCAAATACAGAGTCTTTCGGATTCATTGAAAAAATCGGCATCATGTAACGAAAGAAACAGTACAGAACTACGCTTGAAAGCGAGAACAAGAATACACTCTTGGGAGAAAGCGGTATGTAACTACCAGGGCAACTTCGGAGCGAAAGGAAAAATTGTGTTACCAGTGAGTAGAACCTTCATGTCTTTGGCACGAAGCCCGTTGAAAAGGTGCAAGAAGTCCTTTTCCGAGGAGTGCAGTTCGTTTGGATTGTGTACGAAACGGAGTTCCTGAAGAGTAGACGAGTCTTTGCGACGCTGTTTCACTAGTCGACGAATGGCTTTGCACGATTCCTTGGATTTTAGAGCAAGAACATCGAAAACAAGGGTGTGAAGCTTGGGTAGACAGGCAGCATCTGCTAAAGGTGCAAGCAAGTCGTGACCAACCTCTGAGGTCTTAGACTGTGGTTCGTAAAAGTACAGAGTTGTTAACTGCGGAATTGCTTGGCAAAGGGCTGGGAAAGCTTCAGGAGGCCCCTTATGAAGACACACAAGGGTGAGGTAACTGAGGTTGATGGTAAGGGTCACGATGGTGCACGAAGAGCGATGAATCAGGTCTGTCAGAAAATCGAGCTCTCCGATGGCAGAATGCAACTCTTTGAGGTTTGGTGTTATGAGAAGACTGAAAAGATCAGGTTTTGCTATCGCGAACGTCGTTAAAGATTGCAAAGACGGTAAAGTGATTTTCGCATCAAGATCAAGATCAAGATCATCATAGTCGCCATAGTAGTGGGTCAATCGGGACATACGATGAAGAAGGTTGACCGTATGAGTACGGTTTCGTGAATAGTCGCAGAAATGTGTTATCTGAGGCCAAGGAAGGGACAACCCGTCGAGATTTCGAATGCCCTGGAAGGTGACATAGCGCAAGGCAGGCGCTCTCGCGAAGAAATCACGGAGATGCGCTGATGTGATACCTGAACCAAGACTACGGTAGCATATATCTAGAGACAGCAACTTGGGGATGCGGTTTTTCAGCCGTTTCAAGCAGGCAAACAACTTTGAATCAAGGTTAAATTGGACCTTGACCCAAGACTGGGAAACAGCAACGAGGGAATCCAAGATGTTCCGCGAGAAGTGATTATCTTGATAGAGCTTGATGGACAGGTCCAGGCCACTCTCGCGTGCGCGAGCATGAACTACTTCCAAGGCTTGGGCAGAAAGGTGTTCTTGACTGATCTCCACCTTGGACCACACCGTGGCTCTTGAGAGTACCTCTGATCTCCAGAGCCGACAAACATGGGTATACACCCAAACGCCTACCCTGGTATTTAGAGAAACTCGATCCATCGAGGAGCTGTAGTATCCGACGGCATGCAGGATGATTTCCCCAACGATCTCTTTAGGGATACGACGTATGGGAGAGAATATGCCTATGCTTGCGACAAAGGTTTGCTGAAGCTGGGATTCGCGTCGTTCCAACGCGCAGAGCGTGGCTCTGAGGCTTCTGATTGCCTCGCGAGTGTTGGCCAGTTCTCCCGTGATGTTCACATTGCTGAGAGTCTCTTTCAATGTGTATTCTTCCTCTTGCTTCGGTGGATGATTAGTCTTGAGAAGATGCATAGGGATAGGCGATTCAAAGGCTTTCACGACATATTCGCCATCACAATTGGGACAAATCCATTCTCGTTCTGGAGCATCAGACGTGGATACGGATGAAGTGTCTATAGCAGAGTATTCGGTGCGTGACTTTGAAATTGAGGAGCTGGAAGTATCGGAAGACGCGTCAGAAGAGTCGCCTTCCGACTCTGCGGGTGCCCATTGGTCGACCCGCGATCGGGATAGCAGCCGTAGCTTTGCAGAAAAGTTCTCCATCACACATTCAACTATTCTGTCATAAAAATTCGTTAAATTTCTGCATCGTACTCGGTCTCTTACCGTGAAAAGCGCGTCTGATTAAAGGAAAGACAAACATTGTAAAACACAACTCCGAATCGGTACAGTATACTTCTGCCAACTGTTATTTTGGTGATATGGATCCATAACTTCTCACGCAAACAGCAATGGGCTACGGTTATTAGCTGCATGGCCATGCAAACGACAGACGGTGCTAGCCTACAGCACTCCGCAGCATCGGTCGAGCCTCTGTCTCACGTCTGTCTCTGCACCTCTCTTTGGAAAACGGCTTTCAATCTGCCAGGTCTTACTTAAGCCCTGCTCGCACTCCTTCTGCCTAGAAACGCAGCAGACTTGATCCTGTATAACACAGGCCCTTGCTACGAGGAACGCCTTGGCTTTGACTCAAGCATGTTCCTTTTCCCTTCATCTATAATTTTCACTTGTTAAGTTTGGAGGCAATCCGTAATCGTCTTCCAGTCGCAGACACGGCCGCTCCATTGGATAGGGAGAGAAACAGTTGATGGTCGGAATTATATCTGCCATGTCTCAAACCAAGGTTACATGTTTCGCAGAGTACAATTGCTGTGCAGCAGCAGGATTGCAGAAAACACTCCTTCAAACAATCCCTCGATTCTTTGAATGCTGCTAGAATACTATCGATATTCTTTAGGTCTTTTCTGCGCTAACGGGAGGGACCATCGTAGAAACATGATCGAGGACAGACCCGACTGCCTTCAACTCACTGAGAGTAACGAAAGCGAAGTTTCGCGATTTTTGCACCTTCGGAGACAAAGTCTGACTATTTTCGTAGGCGAGACTATAGCTTTCGACCAGCTGGTGGCGGAGAGACAGGCGTGGTTTAGTTCTGGCAGACGAAGACGCTTAACTGAAAAGATCAGATTTGTTCCATCATAGGCCATGGCTTATGTTTCAGCACCGTCTTGCTTCTCAGCATACATATTGCAATTTGAGCACGAATACAATCCCGTTACATCTCTGCGCCTTTTCTAAGCTGGTACGGACTCATAGCGACAACACCCTCTGTTCTCTGTTTACAAACGTCGGCAGAACGGACAACATATCCTCCTTCACATCGTCCATCCATGAAACGCCGACGCCAATCTTTCTGGCCACTTCTCAAAGGCAATGATCTTTCGAGGCGCATCTTCACCGTATTCGCTAGCAGCTTGCGCAAGTATCCGCTCTCTACTTAGCCCAAGGTGACTTGACATAATGCATAGCAAGTGCTGGTAGATCCCCTTCACGTCGTCATCAGAATCGTAAGCTTTTGGTGAGGTGGAAAACAGATGCTGCCGCATGAGGCGGAAAGACATTTTGTGAAACTGATCTGACAAAATGACACGAATTGGACGCTGATCATCGTCGAACAAGTCGGCGTCCTTGTCGCATTCGAGCAAAGAAAGTTGGCGTTGCAAAACAGGAGAAAAGTCGGTGGAAGACTCCGAGTCCTTCGGCGCAAAGCCGACTGAATCTACCGCGATGGTACCATTTGGTGTTGACTTCATAGTACGGAAGAAGTCTGGGACATATGGATGTTCCCAATGTGGAACGTGGATGGTACCGGTGAGCCCCTTGGCCATTCGTTTCATCCCACAATGCTTCTTGTGGTTTGGCCAATCATCTTTCTGATATGCTCTGTATCTTGTAAGTGCTTGAAAGTAAAAGGATTCAGTATGCAGCTTACTTCGAACAATAGTGGATATCAAAATTGAGTTCACTGGCAGTGCTGCAACGGCTGCATTTCATGAACCTGACGCCATTACCTATCATCGCCAGGGTCTTGGTGCAGTTTTCGCAGCGAAAGAGTGTTTTTTTGGCTCTAGCAGAGACCAATTTGGCCCATTGTCTCGCAAAGTCTGGCTGCTGCTTCATCATCGTAACAATCGGATCTACATTGCTTTTGGTTCCAGCAACGAGCCCTTCCGAGATAGAGGCACCAGTATACATCACGAAAAGAGCTGAAAGTTGTTTAGCCAGATAAAAATGAGGATCTGCAAGTACCTATGAAATCATTCCTGGTTGCCGTCAAAAGCTCAAGCATTGTTTTGTCCTCTGCCGCCTTACTTGCCCACCATTTGTTCGGCAACGCATACATCATTTCTAGGTCTTTGTCCTTCAGCTTCTGGTGATAATGCTGGATAAATTCACCGAAAGCCCGTCCGTTCTGCTTGAGCATAGCAGAGAGTGTGATTTCTGGACACAGTGCCCTTGTATCCTGACCCAATATCTGGTGTTCGCAAGCCCCCTTGAGCCCATTCAGAATATGCATCTGACGGTCCTTTTCTTCCCAGAGCATCCAGGCTGTGAAAAAGTGATCCCACGAGCACAATCGCGTTCGTTTGCAACTGGGCGACGTGATTGTACATGTCTTCTGCTGTGAATTTCGTCGAATGAGCAGGAAGGTGGGAACAAGTCGAATCGAAATGAGCTTTGAATGTCGTGTACACGTCCTTGAAGGACAGATGGCGTAGAATTCGGTCCCAGTCTTTTGTCCATCGCAAGGCATCCGATGTCAGGTCAGTTATAGCATACCGACAGGAAAACAATCGTAGTTTATCAGCTTCACGAGAAGATATATAGATAACAGTGTTCTGCTGTAGCCATTGGTACAGCACTGGATTAGTGGCTGAACTTGGCCCTTATTTGACAGGTCATACTGTACGTTTAAGATTCGAGATAACCAAACACGATACACGATCACCGCTTTTGGGCCGATGCTCGATGCACAGTAATGATACAGGATCAGTTCCAGAGTACTAATGTAGCAGTAATAAATAAGAGAAATGCATAGTCTAGGCTTACTTTTTATTCCTCGTCTTCAAACCGCAAAATCTGCGCATCCTCATCAACGGGCAAATCTCTGTAACCCCTCCTCGTATGTCCAAGCTGTAAGCCTTCAATCCTAGATGTCACCCACTCCCAAGCGATACCTGCAATTCCAATAACGAACCAAGGTACTGATGCTAAAGTATCCACGATTCCTCCATCAGAGTAGTACCTGCTTCCATCACCCGGTAGTCGAATAGTACCTCTAGTCATTCCACTCTTTCTGTAGTACCACGACGCGACTAGTGCCGTGAACGCAAATGGAATGATGATGACGAAAAACCAGAACCACCCGCTGTGATGCTTGAGTCCAGGACAAGGGTGTTGCGCTCCTCGGTCCAGACGCTTTCCACCTTCGCATCGAGATACTGGAATCTTTCGGTAAGCGGTACGCGAGTACCAGTATTCCTCGTCATTCGGGCAGGTTTCGTCGTCTTGAAGAGGGGTGGTTCCCGATGCAAGTACGCAGACATTATTATCGTCTCGTACATGATTGAATTCACTAAGAATCCCAAGATTAGAGCAGATGGCGGATAGAGCCCAGTCGTACATACCATTCGAAATCCACGTCCGAACAAGAGCAAATGGTCACCTCTGGTTTCACATCTGGTCGCTCACCAACGATGCAATTCGCCTCTCTCGCTCTCCGATAGTAAATAGTCTGCTTGCCAAACAGACAAGTCTCCTCCCGTTCTGAGCTGGGACTCCACTTTTCAAAGTCATCATTCGTAGGATCTTCGACATTGAAGATACCTGTAGAGAATGTTCAACATAACACGTAACGTCAAACCAAGACAACGTACACTTCCTGTTTACCAGAGCCGAAAAATCAACATGGATCGCGACAGAGGCCCGGGAGCCGGGATAATTCCCGAACAGTATAAACTTCCTACTGTTGTCCTCGTAAACAGTAACAATTGCCTGCACTCTGATCTTTTCCTCCCCTGGCGAAGTGAACTGGTATTCACGCCACCTCAAGCCCTCATCCGTGCTGTACAAGATGCGATCCGTTGGCTTCTCGTCGTTTACGAGAACGAGCAACGATCCGAAATCGCCAAACTCCCATAGATGTGCATCTTTGCGCACCTCGGTCCAAGTGAATCCAGCATCGCGAGAAAGGAATGTATCCGAGGTGTCATAAGAAGCAAGGGTCTCTCCAACATTACCCACAGCTATGAGGACCCCAATTGTCGACGGTGAGCTGTAGGTAGCTCTTGGATCGGTCCGTTCAGTGTATCCATGGATGTTGAGGTGGCATCTGATGTTGTCGCATTCGTACGGATTTCCAAGCGAGTCGGTCTCGGGTGGCTGCAAGTACTTCCACGATCCTCCATCGTTATGTGTAATCCTTGACTGCAGCTCTTTCACACCAGTTATTGAAGCCTGCTGTGGGTTGGAGACGACATTCACAAGAGCGATACCGTCCAATCCTATAACCTTCTCAAAGTCCACAAAGCCATAGTTGTTCCTGTTGACATTCTCCAAGATGACATTAAAGTAAGTCCCGTTGGAATTGGATTTGAGAAGGTGACCCCAGTATGGGTAGGGCGTCTCGGAGGTTGTCATATGGAGGAAGAGAGAGTCGGTGTTGGACTCGAGGACCGTGTACGCGTGTGTATGAGGGTCATATGCAGGAGGGAACTGGCCTTGCGCAAATTTGACTCCGTCAAGAGAAACCTGTAACTGAAGCGTATTCCCCTGGTCCTCCCTCAACTCGGCTACGACGAGATACTCGGAAAACTTGGCAAACCCAACGACGTGAGGGAAGAGCTTCTTCTTGTTTTTGTAGAAACCCTTCCCTTCCACAAGCTCAAGCGCATTGTTAGCCTGATTGAAGAATTGCTGGTTACCCTTCTTATCCCGATAGCTTTCGCAGATGATTTCTGTCGGGTCAGCATTGAGCTTTGTATCAGCCGCCCAAGCGCAGTTGACAACGTAGCTCTCAACGTGATCCCAATCGCGTCCGTTGTTCCGACTGTAATGTGCCTCAGCATGACAGTCTTGGCTACCAAGTCCAGATTCACAGTTCTTATTCCCAACCCAGATAAGCCTCTCGGAGTGGGGTTGGAAGCGAAGTGTCTGTGAGCGGAAGGTATTAGGAGGGATAGGAGCAGTGTTAGGGTTCCAGCTACGTCCAGAATCAGTCGTAGAATAAAACTTTGTAGTTTGCGTGACGAGATAGGCACGATCAGGAGCATGAGGATGGTGCACGAAGAAGGCAAACCGTTCATCCGGAACAGGTTCCTGCCACGAGTATCCCTCATTGGAAGATTGGAACAGACGTCCATCAGCGAGACGCACGAGGATAGTCTTGGACTGGCGGAAATAGGCATGCTGCTGGATGGGACCAGGGAATTGGAATGTCTGGTGCACGATTTGACCCTCCGGCGGACTAGCCTTGCTGCAATCCTTCTCAACCTTCTCGTCTTTTGCCAGCCCACCATAGCAACTATCTCCTGGGATCTTCCTCCACCCAGACGACCCGAAATACTTGCCATTCCCACCCGGCAAACAAACATTGGCGGGAATGGGCTCAAGACCCATCTCGATACAGTTGTTCCCAGAACGGACATAGTTGAAATCACACTCGTAATCCTCGATTGTGCACTCACAAAAATCCGAATGAGGGATCGGGTCAATAAACTTGGACCCGACGTAACACTC
Source organism: Megacollybia marginata (assembly GCA_003313965.1). Taxonomy (NCBI): domain Eukaryota; kingdom Fungi; phylum Basidiomycota; class Agaricomycetes; order Agaricales; family Porotheleaceae; genus Megacollybia; species Megacollybia marginata. Next base: position 13,299 of record QLOY01002968.1, read on the forward strand.
CGCCTCAGGTTTGCGTCGAGTGTACCACTGCTTTCGTCCCAACAGACACTCACTTCCTCGTGGCCTCGCATTCCACTTCTCAAAGTCTTTGTCACTATTCTCGAGCCCCTCGCACTTGCGCTTACGTGTATCGGCAAAGTCGAGTTGGACGATCACCCACTCGCCAACGCCGCTCTTTTGATCCTTCTTGGCCACCTCACCAAGAAGTAGAAACTTTTGCGAAGTCGAATCGGGAACTGTGAGAAGGGCTTTAGGGCTAAGAGGCTGTCCAAAACTGTACGTCTTCCAAGATTTGCCAAAGTCGAGAGAATATTCGACAAAGTCAAATGCCTGGTCATCATTGTCTGGGACAACGACGATGATACTCCCAGAGTCACCGAATTCATACTTGTATGGCGCGTCCTTGGTCATTGTCCAAGTAACTCCGGCATCAGTAGAGAGGAAGGTTTTAGAGGAGCGATAAGACGGGAGAGAGGATGCAACGGCGCCCACTCCCATTAGTAAACCAGGAGCAGGGGAAGAGAAGACGCGGCCAAAGTTGTGTGGCGATGTCACTGACCACAGCTGAAGAGAACAAGATTCTTCTTTGGTCTTATCACAATTCCCTTCAGTAGATGGAGGTTCCAAAGGTGACCATGACCGTCCATCGTTGAAGGTGATTCTGGTTCGAAGCTGCTTGAATGACCCCCGCCCTTCAACTTCTTGTGCATTCGCAACAATGTTGACAAGACCGACACCGTCGACGCCATATACACGCTCAAAGTCGACATAACCATAGTCGTTCCGATTAGTGTCTGCGAGACTTTGGGTAAAGTAGGTGCCGTTGGAATTGGAGACGAACAAGGTGCCAATAGCTCCACCGTTGCTATCATGCAACATGACATCGACAGCGAGAGAGTGGGTAGTACTCTCCAAGATGGTATACGCATTCTCGCGCAACTGCGCTGAAGAGGCATGAGGGAATTTGGCCCGAGCCCACGTCTGGGTATCAACCGTGACGTAGAGGAGCATGTCTCCCTTCTTAGACAAATCGTGAAGGGCAACGACGGCAAACTTGGAAACCACCGCGAAGGCCACAACCCCCTTGGCGTTCTTTCCAATCCCCAAGTCCTCCAACCTCTTGCTCTTGAAATAGTCTGTAGAAGAGAAGAGACGTGAGGATTCGGGGGAGTGCATGCCAGATGAGTCGTATCCAACGCAGTAGATAAGGTCTTTGTGGGCGTCATGTTTCCATTCTTGGCTGCTGTGGGCAAATTGACATTGTGTGATGTCTTCGAGTAGTAGTTCGGGGGTGTCAGCAAAAGCATCCTTGGTATAATAGGCCTCGTCGACGCATATGTCAGCCCAGCCAATAGGGCTCGATGTACAGCGACGACCTTGGTAGATGATGTAGCCTTGCTCGTCTGAATGGAAGGAAAGAGGACGGGCGACGAATGCAGGTGAAACTGGGAGATCAAATCGGGACCAGTTCTTGCCTCTGTCTGTAGTACGATAGTGCGTTGTGCCGGACGTCAACACAAACGCGACTCTATTGTTGAATGGATGCGGGATTACCAGAACGGCCTGACCCTGAGGTATTTCATTTGCTTCTGACCACGTCTTGCCTTCGTCTTGTGAGACATGTACGAGGCCAGTTTCTGAGTCGAAGTATATAGCAGACTTGAAATGGTCATATGGGTCGCAAATTTAAGGAAAGGCTCACCTCTGAATCATCGAAAAAGAAGAGCGCAAATGGGCGTCCCTTGAAGGAAGTGAGACTGCTCTTGGGGTCGCCCTGGCCCACGGCAGTCGAAAGCAATGAAATAAAAAATAAACAAGTCAGAAGGAGTTGTCGTATGACCATCGCGCAAGGCGTACACGTATGCACGGCAGATGATGGAACACGACGGGAGAGTCACGTGGGAAAGCTTATCATATTCTGCATTTATCAAATTTCTAACATACTTATAGCGGACATGTCGGCTGATGAGTGCATCGCCTCGTTCATCCTCTGAGACTGCGGCCTGCAAACGCGCCGCTTTGTCAAGAAGGCTGTCAATGCCTCTGATGGCCCTTTGGTCGTTCCTAGGAAGGCCACGTGAGAAAGCTGTTACAATTTCAAAGTTTACAACAACACAGCGAGGTATCAAGAAATTAAGGTGGTATCTCAGACTTGGATCTTTTTGCCCATGTTGGCACACATATTGAGGATCTCCGGTACGACAGTCGGAGCCTCGCACTCTTTCTCGACTTCTTTCAAAATTTGCTCGGCCTGAACACGTCTGCTTCTTTCCTTGACTAGTTCAGCCTCGGTAGCGGCAATTCGTGAAGCAAGGTCTGCAGAGTTTTATTGGGCGCTTCAGTTTGTGAGTGACATACCTTGATTCATCCTCCAAGCGTAGTACGGCACCCCCATTGATTTTAATTCTTCTTCCAATGCATTTCCTCTGGCACTAGCAGCGGTCAACTGTCTTCTATTGTCCCAGAATTCTCGCAGCAGCATGGGTATGTCTGCCAGAGTACCCGACTGCTGTTCTGTGTCCGCTGGCATGGACGGTGGATGCGGAGGAGTGGATTCTACGGCATCTGGAAGGAGCAGTTTGAACTGGGACTGCGTTTTCTCAATCATCTATGCGAGTCAATCTTTCAAGGAATGAAAGGAAAAGTCTGACCTGTAGAGTGTTGCTCAGTCGTCTTCTCTTTGCTGGTTTGTCGTCAGTTGAAAAGGACCTTCTGCGGTTGTTGTTGTCTTGGACTGATCTACGGCGTGGCGGACTTGGGGAGTTGGTTCTCCAATGCTGTCTTGTATCTGCGCGCCAGTCAGGAGAGTATGTAAGAGAAGGTCGACGCGTGGTGTTAGGCTCGGGTGGATTATTGTTCGGCCTTAATCGGAGAAACCATTAGTGTTGTTGCTCAAAACAATCAGCTTACAATGTGCTCATATGAATCTTGACTCTGAACGATCGTCAGTCTTGTTGGAGACGTGCAAAGTCACTCACACATCGCAATGCTTCTTCGCTTGGATCAACACTTCGTCGCTGTCCTGGCTGTCCACGACGCGACAGATGCTGTCGAACAGTGGCTAGCCAATCAGCAATCCATCGAGTCAAAGAAAACCTACCGAACGTTTGTTCGTGGTCCAAAAGAAACTGATGCCATTCAATTTTGGCTCGCGGATGTTGTCGGCGGGCGGATGCGACAGCTTCAATCGGGTGGTATCGGAGCGAATCCTTTCATAGAGCTGCGTTCTAGACAGCCTCATCATGTCTTCAGCCTTGCGACGCTCGTATTCGACGCGTACAATCACGTCGATATAGACCATCGTTGCATGAGACAACACGCCACCTGGCACGAGAACCAGAAGCGCAAAGTCTATTCGAGTTTGTTTCAGTTTGTACAAATTACTCGTGCACTACAGTAGGCTTGACCACAGAGTCAGTCAGATGGGTTATCGTGATAAACGCGTCCAATAACGCAGGCACAATAAAGGGCTCCTTGCACTCGCTCCGGATATCATTCAACACAGCCTCAGCGTCGTGTCTCAACTTCTGTTCAGCAGCAAGGTCTGCTTCAATCATCTCTAATTGAGTTCTCATCACTGACATGGATCAGTTTAGCGCAGAAGTAGCTGGAAAGACACACAGAAATCATCGCTAATCTTGGACAACGACGATTCAGGAACATTCGGTGCCTCCAGTTGTCGAAGGTCCTTCAATATAGCATTCTCCCGAATCAATCCTTTACGGACTTGTTCGCGAACATCACGCAGTTCCTGCGTCAACTTGCGGATTTGTGTATCGGCAGGTTGTTTGGGATGAGGGGGTTGGAATGCTCGTGGGGTGTTTATTGCAGAAGCCGACGAGGGTTTCTTGCTCAACGTCAGTCTTCATCAAGAGTAACGAAGGAGTGTCTACCTGAGGTAGGGTAAGCGGCATCGTATCGATGTCCTACAAGATTGATTAAAAGCGTGTTCAAGACTTGCAACAACCACAGACCATCCGTTGCGTAGTCTATAAATTCAATGAGCAACAAGAATACCACACAGCTGGCTACAGCCCACCTCAGCCAGCCTAGCGGGAGATGGTGTACGACGCGTGGACGACGCTCTCGACTCGCTGGTGTTCTAAACAGAGGTTCACAGAGAATAACCAACAGGACAGGTCTTACCGCAGCCGAATCTCTTCGTCCCCTGGGCGGTGACATTCGATGGCGATATACAGGCGTCGACTGTATAAGGTCAGACCCCCTCCTATTCACGGCACTATTTGAACTAAAGCTGGTATCAACCACCGGGGTACCAGAAGAAACGGAAGAAGAATGAGGCAAATTAACAGTGTTCAAAAAGTTTTCGGCTGCAGCCATGCGTGGGGAAGTGCGCGGATTGGGATACGGAACAGGCCGTTGTCTGGCTGGAGAGCGAGACCTCGCGGAGGACGACTTTGTAGAGCTGCTTCGTACACTATACGATCCACTTGGCGGTGCCACCCGTTCAGTCAAACCTGGGCGGGGCCTGATATCGCTTAAACAAGCTTTAGACTGTTTTTGACAACGCTTACGGCGAGAATTCATCCATTCTGAGCGAAGCGCTGTTTCGTGCATGAGAGACGGACAAGGCTACAGCGAGAAAACCACATTGATAACTTTTGCAGATCTGCAGAGGAGGCCTGACTCTTCTTCAGTGAAACGCCTTTGTGCAGCGTCTGGTCTGTGTCTGAGACGAGTGCACCAAGCAAAAATCACCCGCTCACCGAATTTGGAGTAGTGATCCATGAAAACTGAACACTGCCATTGGCTGGCACGCGAACGTTAATGACCTTCGGATGCGGGAATCCCAGAAAATTCAGATCTTCTCTGAGCGTGTTAAGGACAAATTGAAAGCTAGATGCGTCCGTTATGATGGTCGAGGCCTTCACACCGGAATACACGACTGTAAGGACGAGTTCAACCTCGTGAACCATGGATAAGAGATCGTCACGTGTTCATCATGCACCATGTCGCGAACTTTTGAGAGGCAACTGGGTCCAATGGAGACTTCCTATTTTTTGCCGTCTAGGGAGCTCGGCGTCAATGATATGTACAGAACACACAACAACTGGCCGTGCACTGAACCGATTTTTAGGATTCTCCATCTCGGCTTCAAGGCTCCTGTTCATCTCATAGGCAAGCGTCGTGTCGCCTTATCTTGGGCTATTCTGCGTGCTAGGCATCCTTTGCTGGCTTCTAGGATCAAAATGCATGACTACGACGATATACGGTTTGTGTTCGCATCGCCCGCCTCCTCAGAAGATTCTCTGCGCGATGCAAACGACAGCATTCGTTACCTCGGTTCCATTGATATTCTAGACTACCTCAACGGCCACAGAGTGCTCTCTGATACTCATCTGTCCTTTCTTTGCCTCACTCATACTCCTGGATCTGCATTACCAAGTCCACCAGTCTCTCCTTCAGAGTCTACGACTGAACTTTCCGAGGCACATAACTATGACATTATCATTGCTGCAACCCATTACATCGGTGATGGAATGTCTCTGCACGCTCTTTCCAATGACTTCTTCTCACTTCTTGGTAACGAGTCTCTTACTGACGACGACTTGATGAGTCTGCTTCAAACAGAGCTCTGCGACCGCTGGTGGGGAGATAGACCTCAAGGTCTGCCTCCATCACTAGAGGATCAACTCCCCCCTTTACCACCTTCTACCTTCCGTAGGCTAGCTGCCAGGGTCGACTTCCACAACAGTCAAAGACAGCAGATTGGTGGACACATCTTTCCGAAACGTAATCATGGACCCCGCAGTATCGTTATCAGAAGAAACATTGTCGAAGAAGAGCGTAGCAAGAAGATGCTAAAGACATGCAAATCTCATGGCGTCTCCATTTCAAGCGCCCTCTTCGCATTATGCAACATTACCTGGGCCAAGACATGCGGACATCAGCTGGCTCGTGAAATGCCAATGTAAGTATTCCCCTCTTCTGACCACCCTAGTCCTCAACCGGTACCACAGAATGATCTATTCGGCAATAAACCTCCGTCCTTACCTCCAAAAACAGCTCCCAGACACTTCATACCACTTTGTCTCAATGGGCTACTTCAACGTTGTCCTCCCGTCCTTCTTCCCTACCTCCTCTGAAGCGCAGACCAAAACATTCTGGCACCGCGCCAAACTCGCAAAAGACCAAAGCACAGACGCAGGCAAGAACCCCATGCTCGCCTCCCGACAACGGGAGATCGCTTGTTTCCGTGCAGAGAGAGCAAAAACATGGGCTCGTGAAGATGACGAATCCATCAAACCTCTTTCCGCGCCAATCACACCCCTTCCTTCCCATACCACGCCGTCGTCGTTTCCTTTCACGACGAAGACGGCTTTGGCTCCTTCCCAATCAAAACCATCAGCCACGTTCCCGTCAGTATGCCTAATGGGCGCTTCTCTGATGGGTAACCTCGATGCAATCTACAAACACGCTGCCTACCCCTCCATCAAGCTGCACACCATGTCAGGTGCCATGCGACAGCGCCCTGGAGGCATAGTACTTTTCGCTTATACTTTTGCAGGCAAGTTGTGGGTAGATCTGGTATACGACGAAAACGCTTTTGATCGTCCCGTCGTTGATCGGTTCTGGGAAGAGTTTGAAAAGGGCATGGAGGAGCTCCTAGAGGGCCGATGCTAGTTGAAACGTAACATCAGTCATTTATGATTTTTTTTGGGACTTTGTGTGTGGAGACTAGATTCACCATACCATATATTTATACAACATTGTGCGATATTTGACTTGACTTTCAGAAACCCATTAATTGATATTAGCTACTAACTATGATAACCTATAGCCTATCACACTAGGATCCGCAAACTCCCAAACCGCTGTGTCCTTCCACCCCTTCTCCTTCCACGCGTCAAGACTGCCAGGGAAGAACTCGATAATATCCCTCATAGTTGGATCATGTGCAGAGATCACAAATATATCCTCGTTGCTATCAAATGGCTCCATCGTGTACTGCGACACCTGAGCAGTCAAAGGGTCAAAATCAAACGCATCTGGTCCATTCGCAACGGTGAAGAACGGCCACGTGCGATTCGCAAGATCGGTTGTATCGTCTGGAGCCCAAAAGAATTTGCGATCGATATTTGTTCGGCTTATGTTAAGGATGTCTTCTGGTACAGGGAAGTTGGTGCTGAGCTGAGCTGAAGGACGGATTTGTCCGGCCTGATGGAACGTATCGCCTGCCAGGAGAACAAATGAATTCGATTCAACACGGGCGAGGGCAGCTAGATGGCCTGGACAGTGCTATTAGAGTGGATCGTCTCAGTAGACTGGAAAGAGACACAAAGAGAACTGACACCGGGTACGTCTAGAAGATAGAGACTTCCGTCGCCAAAATAGTCGACGGCAGAGAAACCTCCAAACTCAAGACTCGAGTTGGTGAATGAGACCTTGGTCACAGTTTTGCCACTATGGAACGCTCGGTGACGAGCCAACAATCCAAAAGGAAAGGAACCTACGCGAAATCGCTCTCTTGAAATGATGCATTAGCAAAGGTAGGAAATGTTCGGGTATCCGTCGCTTCGCCAATCACTATTCCAGTCGTGTTCGGCCACAACGACATATCACCAATGTGATCAGCATGTGAATGGCTGAGTAAAACTGGGGTCAGTGATGCCTCTTTTATTCCGCTCGTATCCATACCTCCAGATAACCGATGTGATACTATCCAAACTAACGTTTCCGTTTGTCAGTTGGGTAGGCATGTCCTCTGTCACATTGAACGCGAGTTCGCCACTTGTGATTAGATTGGTCCACAAGGGAGTCAGGTTCAGAAAGTCTTTGCGAAGACCAATGTCGAACATGATGCGTTCATCTCCATGTTGGACCAGGAATGCATAAATGTCTCCTGCGAGGTTCTCTCGCCCCGGTACGACTGGAAAGACGAACAATGGGGCAGGTATTGTTACACCAGTTCCGCTGTTGAAAACTTGTACGCTGACTGTGGCAGATGAAGCGGGGATACCCAAATCTACGTATGAAGCCGTCGCTTGAGCGAGCCCCTGCAACAGAAGTGAAGAGAGTAGAAAGTACATCCCAGACACCTTGACGAATGCAACATAAACTGAGGACCATCTTTTATACCGCTTTCAATGCATGAGAAAGATCCCTGTTGGAGATTTAAACTTCTGGTTAAACTGAATGTCAAGATCCTGCTCCAAGCGACAGCAAAATTGCCTTTAAACGTGTTTCATCAAGTCCTCGGAGATTTGAAAGCACGGCTGACTTGAGAACGTATGTCGCAAAGAAAGACATGAGCTATGTATAGCTCGGCAGAAACATTTTCAGATGTTAGATCTTCCGTAGCAGATATATTTAATGTCAGGTGGTTAGCCTCGAGCTGATACAATATCGCAATCTTGCAGCCTAGTAGACGCTGATCGTACGAAAGAATAGAACTATGAGCCTGCGCAGCGTAAGCGTTTCATAGATTATTCAAATTTACCGATCAAAACACGAAAACGCGGAGGAATAATGGCCCGTAGCTTGGATATAACACCAGGCACGGATGTGGCCTGGCCAGCAAGAATTCGGTGTCGCGACAGTTGGGTGGGGTTCAAGTCCATGAAAGCAATCATCATGCCATGGATATGGTCCAGAACCATTGAAATCATTGAACTAGTAAAGATTCGGGCGTAAACCCTAGTCTTATTAACATTCGCTGACGGAACAAGTTGGGTTGATGCAGTGTAAGAAATTACGAAGAAAATACGAGGCACGCTGACCTTGTGTAGTAATCTGTGAGGAAATAGCTCTGCGCCGGTTCAAAGACAGAGTCGGCTTAGGTCGGCTTGGGCGGGTTAGCGAGCTAGGTGGTTATGTAAACAGAAGTGTTTGGCTGTGCGTCACGTGAACTCCAAATGTCTGAATACTGGGTGTCGAAGAAGAACTATTTCTGCAAATACTGCGACATTTTCATTCGAGACGACGCGCCGTCTCGAAAGCAACATGAAACTGGACTACGACATCAAGGAAACCGAGACAGATTCATCCGAGGGTTGTACAAAGAAGGCGAACGAAGGAAGAAAGATGCTGAAGAAGAAAAGCGCGAGATGGCCCGCATTGAATCGGTGAGCTATGATTCAAAGCTTCTACTCAAACTCATCTTAATCAGGCCGCCCATGCCGCATTCTCCCAAGATCTGGGTGCGGGACATGCAAGAGGATCTGGATCAACACCTGCTGCCCCCACTCCAGCTGCTGCGCCTCGCAAACCGCCTCCTAAGCCCTCGAATCCATATACCAACTATACGACAGCTGCACAGCTGGGTTACAAAGACCCGGATTTCGAATTGATCCAGGCCAGAAGCAGCCAGGGCATAGCGGGCGAATGGCAAGTCGTTGAAGCTGGACCGTCAAACACAGAGACAGATACAACTAGTTTGAAGAGAGAAGCAGACACACTCATCGACGAAACAGACCCCCGTCAGTTCAAACTGCGTAAACGCACACTTGTTACTGGGCTAGGGCAGATATACGACCCGGGAATGATAGCTATCAAGATCAAAAAGAAGGAAGAGGAGCAGGTTGATCCATTGGCCGTGTTTCAGCCAAAGTTGCCCCCGCCTACGTCTCCAGTTGCTGTTCAGGACGGCCCACAGGCAACAGAAAAGCCCAAGTGGGTCAAGGTACAGTGGAGGAAACCTGGCGAACAAAATGAAGAAGCTCAGGATGAACCCTACGATGCTGAGCCAGAACCTAAATCAGAGCCAGAGCCTCAACTCAAATCAGAGCCTGTTGCAGATCTGTCTCTCGAGCCGCATGTCAAACCCGAGCCTGCCGCAGATGATCTACCTCCGCCAGTGACTGCCGCCGCACCCATTTTCAAGAAACGCAAAGTACCAACGACGAGTGGAAAGGGGAAGCGGGAGGTATGAATTGCGTATGTCTCGTCGTTACGTACGCTCAAAGTATCAATTAAAAGAGATTACTTGCCTGTCGATATGAAGCTCCGGGACGAACAAGACCAAGATATCGTCTTGGGTGATTTAGGCTCAGATATCGAAGATTTGAAGGGTGTCGTCATCTTCTGGCGTGCCCAAAGCTGATACTCATGCGTTCACAGACTCGGTGGCATCTAACTCACTCATTGCACTTATTTGCAGCGGGATGCACACCTCAAGCATGTGGCTTCAGAGACAGTTATCCAGACTTTTCTAGCACCGGTTTTCAGGTGTATTGTCTGAGCGCAGACAAACCTGCTGCACAGGAAAAATGGAAGACGAAAGTTGGTTGTTTTTCCGCTTTAATGCCATGACTTGACGTTGTCCTGACGATAGAAGTCCTTGCCTTATCCTCTCCTCTCTGACCCAAAACGTGAACTCATTTCGGCGCTTGGCGTAGCCCAAGGAGGTTCGTCTCTTCTCTTCTTCGAACGAGCTTATGACTGATGAATGTTTGCGAATAGGTAAAATCCAACGAAGCCACTTTGTGTTCTCAAAAGAAGACGATAAGTCGAAGCTCGTCGACAAGCGAGTTCCCGTTAAGCCTGCTGATAGGTGAGCTTTTGATTGACATACTCCTTCGTTTTCTAACTGTCGATAGTCCGAAACTGGCGCTTGAGTTTATCAAAGGCTCTGCATCGGAGGATGAGTTCAACAACCCATCTTTCGGCCTAATATACACGAGAGCAACTTTCGTCAATCAAGTTCCTTATTATTCATACCTCCCTATCGCGATCGTTCTAGTTCTCGAGCGACCCAGGCTCCCACAGAACTGACCGTACTGACTCCTCCTACCCAACCCCAAACTGGTCCTGTTCCATCACTTCACCAGCCTCCTGTACCTACCGATCAGCCCTCACAGCATTACACCATGCTGGAGAAGCTGCTCGTTTGCGAATCGGATGAGCCAGTCAAAATAGCTTACACTCGGGAGGATTTCAAGCACTTAGAAGGATAAGTTTGGAAATCCAAATATTCTGCGGAATGGTATAAGATCAGGTTAGTCACAAACCCCCAGTGATGCCATGTTTAATGCTTAGGCCAGAACGAATTTCATAGACAGTAACCTTGTTATCGAGCGTCCTACTGGACCGCATGAAGACCCAAACATCGCTATTAGACCCGACGGCCTTGGAGACAATTTTTTGTCAAGGAGCCGCCGTTTGGTTTTAATACGTGATGCTGATGTTCAGAGCCTTTGTGCGCCACCGATGGTTCAGCGTGCAGCACCCGCTCGCGTCTGCACGGCACGCTAGTTTCGCCACGCGGGTCAGGGTTATCAGGGATCCGACGACGTGCAAGTTGGATAGATCGGCAGTCTTGGATGCCATCCGCCTCAACTCATCCTTGCAAGTCATTGACCTCGACTCCCGTCTATCCACAAGTGACGTCGATAAAATACTCGAAGCCGTGGCAGAGAAGGATACCCTGACGACGCTCATTGGCCCTGTTGATCTTTCTGCCGACATACTCGAAAAGAACCACCATATCCTTTTTCTACCTGGAAAGACATGCCAACAGCCGTGCACAGAACAACACCCACTTTGTGATTTGGTTTGCAGAAATCAGAAGGAATGGAGAGACCGTGCTCATAGCACTGGCTGGGATGTGGCATATGCTGTGGGTTTTTCAGCTTCTTCAGAGACTCGTCCTGGGGCATGGGGTGACGAAATATGGCTGGATAAGGGTGCAGAGTGTCTCATCATGGCGTATATGCCATCCAGCGGACGGCTCAAGCTCTCACTGCGTCATCGACGATACGGGCAGCCGTCACTTCACATATTCCTCAAAAGCGGAGATACTCCGAGGGAGTGGAAGGAGGTGCATTCCATTTCTACAGAAAACATTCCAGAACGTTATGCCAACAAACCACAACCACACGAGATTGTCATTCCAGAGGAACTTTCAGCAGCCTACCACAAGATTCGGATTCACACTGGAGGACGTCTATTCTGACTCGTTATGGAAGTGATAGGACGTTCAAGGTGAATCTTCCCTAATGCGTATGAAAAACAGATCTTATAGTGTTGTCCGTAGCGAATATCCTCGTTGATTGCCTGTCTTTGCCTGTCTTTGGCACCTTCATTTAGGGTATAGCATGTAAGAACGTTCTCCGAAAATAAAAGACCAGCAATCTCGCAGAAGGGAGAGAACACACTGGACATCAGCTTGGGGTGTCAAAAAATTTAGGACACAGAGTCAGTCCCCCTTCTAGGGGCTCTGAAAAGTAAAATATACTGAAATCAACATATCGTGCCCTCGAATGAGTCTTGAATGGTTTGGCGCGTCAAGGTGTATGTTTGTGTAACCTACCGTCCTCAAGCGTTTCAATAAGATTGAACTGCTATTAGGTGCAACCGAAACGAGTCATCTTCGGATACCGAAACACGTCTTCTAGCGATTACATGTTATTATTGAACGGTGGGTACTCTTCTAGCTTCGGCGCCCTATCTGCAAGACACTTCAAATAGTCGACAACACCTCTCAAAGCAAACTCGTGCCAACGAGACATCCAGAACCAACCAAGTATCCTCTTTTCTTTCGCGGCATCTCCTACTTTTTTAGAAAGATACTCTTGAAGTTCGTCAGCTTCAAATTTCACCTGCCACCAATCGGCCCGCAGATCTAGGAGACTGTCATGCCACTGAAAGAGGAATGGTGCGGCTTCTGCAACTATGGCACTGTATCCCTGTTTCAGTAAACTCCCGCGACTCATTCTTTGCAGGTTCATGAGGCTGGTGGTAACTGTTCCGCGATGGTAACGATCTCCGTTGAGGCCGTCACGCCACAACTATTCTATTGGATTTTGAAGTTCCGTGTGCGAGTTATAAAGCACCGCCCACACGGCAACATGGAAAAATGATTCCAGATCATCTATCGGTGACTGAAGATACTGGCCTCGGATCTCCAGGCTGGTGAGAAGATCGGTAGACATGAATTGTCATGTACCCTAGACTCACATTAACGGTAATGTACATAGAGAAAGAGACACTGACCGATCGTTCTCCAACAACTTTCTTGTCTTCCAGGTTGTTAAATATATTTGCCCACGCCTTCGACATGTCTCCGTCAACAAGAAATCCGCGACAGCGACCATCGACATGTTTGTTATTTTTCAGCTGGTATTCCAGATTTTCAACGCAAGAGGTAACCTTGTCCACGGTCTCGCGTAGAAGAGTAGCATTGTCAAGTTGTTGCCTGATCTTGACTATATGGGCGTTTTCCTGCTGATCCTCGAGCGAAAGCGTTTCAAGCTGGCGACCTAGTTTGTCCAAACGTTCATCAAAAGCGGAAACCTTGCCAATAGTCTTGTCTAGACCTAAACCTTCTAGCTCCAGAGCAGCCGCTCGAAATTGTTGGACAAGGTCGATGGTTGGTAGAGTACGGCTTTGAGGCTCGATAATCTCCAACACGTTTCCAATACTTATGTCGCGGTGGAGATGTCCTGCTTGATAGACATTCAACCAACCTGAAAGGTTGCTGTCAATGACGACGGCAAATGAAAAGAACAACTCACCCAGAAGTGCGTGTGCTACTATTACGAACAAATCTAGACTCTTCGTTACATGCTCGATCAGGCGACCGACGGTTTCCAAAATGAAACATTGTGCACTTCGAATTTCAATGGAGTCAGGGCATTTAGCAAAGAGGCGCCAATGCCGTTCTTCTTTTTCTTCTGGCTCAGGTAGAAAGATTGCCGTGGACTGTGCTTCCCCGTTGGCGTAGGTTGCCTCCCAAGTTGCTAGCAAAACCCCAACGCCAAAATCAAGATGTTTACTGGCCAGATCTTCATACATCGTTTTCTCCACATCTTTGCGGCTATCCTCTACCCACTGCGATTTGAAGACAACGGAAGAAGGAAGTTTGGATAGGTTCATTTCTTTAAGGAATGAGCTCGACTTTGGTTGGTGGAAGGTGACCTCGCGACGCTGCTGCACTATGGGGACTCCGCGTTTTCTTTCGTCTTCCTTGTAGTCACTGTCCTCATCGTCCTCATCGCCGTCAGCATCATCGCCATCAGCATCGCCGCTGTCACCTGGTGATTCGGCCAACTCGTACGCAATGTTAGACATCATGAGGCGAGCAGAGCGCCTGGGGGGACCAGATACAGCAGCGAATGGACTGGGCTGTATGGTAGAACTCTGCTGAGTCCGGGAAGGGTCATTTGGCGGAAGAAGACGGTGAACACGAGTCGCGCGACCGCGTACCACCACAGCCGAGTAAATACACTCAGCGTCAGTCCATTTAACGCCCATATGGTCGTCTTTACTCGTTGGAAGGAAGAACTCGGTCCCGTCGATGGTAGGATCGAAACCTGCATGGGAGGGCGACGTCCACAGCAACATAGTCATGATGATGGACAAGAATTCGCCTGCGTCTTGAGCTGGATGGTACCCTAAGGAAGCGGTCAATCCGCTGCGATGAAAAATCAGACAGCGAAATCGTGTTTGAGTGTGACTGAAACCAAATATCACAACGAAGGAACGCAAGGGTGATGCGTGAAAAAGACACCTAGCATAGGTTGCACCCTGTTGTACTAGTTCTGGCCACAGGGCTTTAAGCTCTAGTACTTCCCGGATCCGATTTTTCTCTTCCTTTTCGGGACCCCAGAAAGCCGGCTTTTGCGTCTTCTTTGTTTCCCGTTTCCCCTTCCCCACCTTCGCGTCACGTTTCGGTTTTGTCTTCAGTTTCGTCACCCTGTTCTCTAAGTCAAGGTCAAGATTACCACCGATGACATCAGGTTCCAACGCTCCAGCTGATCCCGGCATTATATCTCCAGTGGGCCTGTCATAATTGAGAAAGACTGTCTTGTCATGGTAGCGTTCGCGTCGCGGAGGTGCTCCCTCGGTGCTGGAGAGTGCATCGTGGCAAATACGGAAAGCGGTATTCATGAGCTTTGCGACAGGAGCATTGTATTGTCGCTCGGGGGCATTAAGTGGCCACGGTGTTCTCTGCCCCTTCTCTAGGCATGTAAGGTCGTCTTCATAGCTACTTTTCCATTTCTCAACCGCCTTTTCAAGAGCTTCATGAAAGAACGATTTGTCGACCTCGAAATTGAAGTCGGAACGACTACGATTCATTGGAGATGAGGAGTCTTTCAACATTCTGGGTGACAACATCTTGATGAACTCGGTTGCTGGGAACTGCCAGGTATGGCCACCCAGTTCGCCTTTCATGATGCGCTTAAGACGTGTTTGCTCCGTCTTTGGACGAGCTTCGGGGCCCTGAGGCATCCTAAGACGATTGGACCCGGAGCCCCCGAGATAGCCGGACCCAGAGCCCGTCGTCATAGGCGAGTTGTTTTTGCTGCTTGGTCGATGTGGTGTTGATTTCAACTGATTTGCATGAACAGTTTGTAGGTGATTATCTCGTGACCGACTCAGCGGCGACAACTTTGCCGAATATGATGCCCGTGAGCGGCTATAATATTCTATCACAAAGCTATCATGCTTTCGCTACGACTGTCTGATATCGCGGTCGCTATTCTCTCGCTATGGCTGTTCTACACTGTGGTTCGTAAAGTTTCCAACAGATCAGCCGCCACACCTCTACGCGGACCGCCACGGCCTAGCTTCATTTGGGGTTTGCAAAAACAACTCCTCGGCAACAATGAATCAGGCGAGGTCACCAAGCTGTACGAGCAATGGATTAGGGAGTATGGCGAGGTCTTCAGCATTCCTTGGTCCTTTGGAACAAGTAGAATCGTCATTGCGGATCCCAAGGCCGTAGCCCATTTCTACGCTCGGGAAACATATACTTATGTGCAGAATCCTGTCGGAAAAAATGCTGTTGCTTCCCTTGTATGTCAACTTTTTTATCTGTTTGTCTCCTGCTTAAAACCGTAGTTTGGCAAAGGGATACTTTGGGCAGAGGGTGACCTGCATAAAAGGTTGTTCGTGTTGCAATCAAGACCGTGTCTTACGATAAATTATAGGCACAGAAAGGCCATGACGCCAGCATTTAGCAATGCATCAATACGAAGGCTCACATCCGTCTTTTTCGATTGCAGCCACAAGGTTCTGCCATTTTCCACAAGCAAGTCTGATTCCTATTGACGAATCTTTCAGCTCCAATCGGCTTGGGATAATATGATCATAGAGTCTAGTAATGAGGGTGTTATCATCGAAGTTCAAGCATGGATGAATTCGCTTTCGTATGATCTCTGACACGTTCCCTTCGTCTCGCTCATATCTTTTGGACAGCTTGGACAGCGTTGGTATCGCAGGCTTTTCCTTTGACTTTGGTGCCCTCGATGGCAAGGAAGCTCTGGTAGCAAAGGCCATAGACAATTTTGGGAAACGAACGCAGAATGGGCTTGTGGTTTCACCGCTTATGTTCCTCTTCGCGCCAGTTCTTCCAGTCCTTCTCAAGCTTCCAATCGGGAGGATGAGAATGGGTCAGGACCTGAAGAAAGAGTTGTCTGCTATCGGAAACGACTTGTTGCAAAAGGTTAGGCAGGAGAACGCATTGGGAGTGTCGTCTGACAATTCCATTATTGGTCTTTTGAGTGAGTTTACCGTCCTTTGGAACAAGTTTACCGACCTTTGGACAGTAAAGGCAGAGGGTGACGATGCAGAGTTGCATATGTCCTCAGAAGAGATTCAGGCTCAGGTAAGGATGCAGAGGTACATCATCAAAACGACTCATACTTTGTTTATTGCTAGATGGTGCTTTTCTCCCTCCGTGACAGACTGTCATTTGCTGAACTATTTATCAGAACACGCTTCTACTTGCAGGCTATATTACAACATCGAGTGAGTCATAATTTTGTTGCTCAAAGAGTGACTTCAACTCTGCACAGTCAGCCTTACAGTTGGTGGACTAGTCTCCTCATTTGTTCCGATCTAATTGTGCCTAGTGGGCTCTTATCGAATTGAGCCGACAGCAAGACAATCAAGAGAAACTCCGAACGGAGCTATCTCAAATCACGGCTGGGGATCCAACGTACGAACAACTTACAACAGGACTTCCATATCTCGATGCGGTTGTACTTGAGACACTGCGGCTACATCCCCCTGTAGCACAAACGAATCGCGAATGCGTCGAAACCGATATTCTCCCTCTTAGTTCGCCCATCACCACCAGTACCGGGCAGACGGTAACAAGTGTTACTATACCCAAAGGCGCACAGATAAGTGTGCCTATCCGTTTGATGAACACTTTGGAGGCTTTCTGGGGACCTACAGCGGACAAGTTTGAGCCCGAGAGGTGGCTATCTGAGGATGATTCACTCAAGGCAAAGGAAATACAAGGACACAAACACTTGCTCACATTTATTGATGGGCCAAGGACATGCTTGGGCAAAAATTTTGCCATAGCCGAGTTCAAGGTGAGATAATTTCTCTCTCAAGTTATTCCAGTGTTGATGAGGAGTAGGCCGCATTGTCTGTGCTTATAAGAAACTTTACGTTCGAGCTGCCTGACGGCCCTGAAACACCTATATCTTCTTACAGGTCGATTTTGCCTCGACCAAAGGTTGAAGGACAAGAGGGATTTGCAGTGCCGTTGCGTGTACGTAGGGTAGCATAAAGGGACTTTTGATTGTGATCTACACAATACTAGTAAGATACGTTCTTTCCGCACCTTGTCTGCCCGGTACAGGCCTCGGATTAGTGACGAATCCTCCGTGTGAATTGTCAACTCTGGAAAACGCATATCCATTGTTCTGCCCCGGCGCGCCGACTGAGTTGTACATGGTCAGCGGTGCGGGGTTGGATATAGAGGAGAAGGAGTGGCCCCTCGCTTTTGCGCGTTGTTCGTCGAGGAGCTGCGAGGAGTACGAGTACACGACTGTTATGGCGTACAGCTCGAGTAGCCAAGTGACGGCGTATATGGCTACTATAACCCACTGAATGATCTTCAAACTTTTGGCACAGACGTCTCGTGTAAGCTGGTCTGCGTTGATACAGTTTAGGATGGCGTTGGTCGAGTTGCGGGCGAAGATTGTGTAGATAGTGTATGCGCCTGATCCGATGGACAGCAGGAGGACTATTGTCAGGACGATCCAATAGACGGACATTGCACGACGCGATCTGAAGCATGCGCCGAGAAGGCCGAGGAGAGAGACTAGGGCGACGAGACTGAATGTTACTGCATGAATCCAGATGGCGATGTCTGGTTTTGTGGAGGGCTGAGCATAGAGTTGCTTGATTTGCCACCAAGCTGCTCCTGCGATGAAGCCAGCACCGAGCAAGCCGACGATGGACAGGAACTGGACAAGTCTTAGCAAGCGAATTAGGTGCAAAGGATTAGCATACAAATACGCCGAGTCTGACTGGCAGGCAACAGCAGAAAGTGCGTGGACGGACGTATACCATGAGTTCTCAGATCCAGCTGAATGAGTCGCGCGGCGACGGAGTGTGGGGGGAAGAGACCAGTCTCTGAGAAAGCTGAAACATGAAATTTGAAACTTATATGTAGCGATCACAGTGGCTGTGCTACAATACTAATACATCACTGACTTAGAATCGTCCTCACAAACGACTCGTAGTTGATATTGCCATCGCTGCAGCTGTCAGTCACAGAGACTTGGGCAATTTAAAGACACTTACGCGCCAACTTGGACCCCCTTCATCAGCTCATCGACCTCCTCGTCGCTCATCTTCTCACCTAGCTGTGTCAGAACATATCGCAGCTCGCCAGCACCAATGTATCCATTGCCTTCCTTGTCAAAGACCTGAAAGCCACGGATGAATTCCTCTGCAAAATAAGCACCAAATGCAACAAAGCAAGTGCGAGTTACCTGGCGTGCCCGCTGGCTTGAATCCGTCTGGCCGATTGAGAATCGTCAAGAACGTCTTGTAGTCCACTTCTCGTGGTGCAGCATTCACAATGTCTGCCACTTCAGCCTGTGTTGGATTTTGGCCCAGTGCTCGCAGAATTTCGCCCAAAACTTCGCGAGGAACGGCACCCTTTCCTTTCTTATCAAACAGCGCAAAGGCTTCTTTGTATTCTGCGTTGTCGCTCTGCGAGATATGAGATTGAGATATCGATCTGAGAGTTCATACCATCTTGTTGCAATATCACGTGCGTGACTTGCTATGGACGACGACGACCAACCGCAACTCCCGCCGGGGACACCCCCAACGAGTGAGTATTTATTGGCTGTATATTTGCTCACAATGCAGTGAAATTCGTGGGTCCGTGGTTTACAACACAACTGGTGTTGGCCAGCACGATTGGACTTGTCTCGTTTCTGGTCTTTTCTTACTGCCGCACTCGGTGGCCACTCATCTTCGCACCGCGAACAAAGCTCAAAGGTGTGTGTGTCTGCTCTGTGGGCCTGCCCTCGCTCATTCTGTAGGCTTCTCTCCTCACGAGGCCCATGCCCATCAAGCATTCTTTGGCTGGATTCTCCCCACAATTCGCACTTCAGAATTCACGGTCCTTCAGATCGTAGGTTTAGATGCCGCAGTCCTCCTCAACTTCTACAAAATGTCTTTCTATCTCTTTTCTACCTGCTCCTTCTTCGCCGTCGCGATTCTGATGCCACTAAATTGGAAAGTAAGCTGTGTTCCAACTCTTCTTACTCCATCTCACTCCTCTAGCATAACAGAGAATTCGGAGATGACTGGGACGGCTCCGATAATAGCACCCAGTGGAGAACCTTTGTCGTCCCTCAAAATGAAACCCAACCAGGTTGGATGGACCTCTGGACGGAAGCAAACGCCTATCTCTCAATTCACGTCATCTTCACCTATCTCTTCACAATCCTAACTCTCTATTTTATCCATCAAAACTACAACCGCTTTATTCGCTCTCGTCAACTCTTCTCACTTGAACTGGTCCACTCCATCCCTGCACGTACCGTGATGGTGACCAACCTACCCAACCATCTCCAAGGCGAGCGTGCTCTGGCGGAGTACTTTGAAAACATGGATATGAGTGTCGAGAGCGTAACCATCTGTCGCCAAGTTTCTCCCATCAAACATCTCCTTGACAAGCGCACCAAGGCCCTTTTGGCTCTTGAACGGGCTTGGGCTTCATACGTCGGCAACCCGTCTACCGTGGAAGACTACGATCCAGATGTCGCGCCACTTATTGATGCCACCGACCTCGAAGGCGGGGGGAGATTGGTCGTTCCGCATCGTAGTAGGCCGACGATTAGGCCCGGATGGTTCGGCGGTCCAGTTGACGCGTTAGAGTATTTGGAAACCCAATTCAAAGAAGCTGATGAAGAAGTGAAGAAACAACGTTTAATTGGCAAGTTTAAAGCAACCGAAACCGCCTTTGTTACCTTTGAGAAGATGTCTTCTGCCGTGAGCTGCTTCTCGTCTCTTCGGCGTACACCAACTCATCTCATCTCCATAGCAAATAGTAATTCAAACAGCCCATGCCCCAAATCCTTTCGGATGCAAAACTTACCAAGCCCCCGAACCCAGAGACATCGTCTGGGCAAATATGGCGCCCTCCAGCACCGCCCTTCGCACGCGGGATTTCATCGTTCTCCTCCTCATGTTAATCCTCCTCTTCTTTTGGATATTCCCCATAACAGCTCTCGCGGGTCTCCTCTCCTACAATGAAATAAAAAAAGTGTTGCCTTGGCTAGGGCGACTCATCGAGAAGAATGAAAAGATCATGGCACTTGTGACCAACACCTTGCCCAGTATGGCCATGATTATGCTTAATGCTACGCTGCCTTTCGCTTTGGAAGGGTTGACGTACATTCAAGGCTATCGTGCGCGCAGTTGGATCGAATATTCACTTCTGAGAAAGTAAGGGGTTTGTTCACTTGATTCTTAGGCAGTGCTGACTCGAACAGATATTTCCTTTTCCTACTAGTCAACGTCGTGTTCATCTTCCTCTTGGCTAGCACGTATGTTCAGCTCATTCGGGATTTTGTGGATTATCCAGCCAAGATACCTGTCAAGCTTGCAAAAGCACTTCAAGCAGGTCAAGCCAGGAACTTTTTCCTTTCGTATGTTATTCTTCAAGGTGCGTTCCCCTCCAGAATCTATCCATCCTGAACCATTCGTCAGGAATGGGAATAATGCCCCTCCAACTCCTCAACCTTGGCGTAATAATCCCCCACTTCTTCCTCCGCCTATTCGTCACCCGCACTCCTCGCGATTTCGCCGAACTCAATGCCCCACCCATGATAAACTACGGAGTAGTCTATCCTCAATCCATCTTGATCTTCACGATCGTGTTATTGTATAGTGTTGTTCAACCCCTCATTCTCATCTTTGGTGCTATTTATTTTGGAATGGCCTATGTTGTGTACAAGTACAAGTTACTCTTCGGTAAGCCGCCTCTTCTCTCGGGCCGCTGTTGCTAACGCTCGCCCAGTCTTTTACAAACCCTACGAATCCCAAGGCCAAGCCTGGCCACTAACCTTTGTCCGCTTGATCTGGGGCGTCGTCATCTTCCTCGTTTTCATGACAGGCTTTTTCCTCCTCTCCGAATCTCTCAAACTCGCCGGAACACTCTTTGTTCTTCTCGCTGGGACCGTGCTTTGGTCTTGGTGGGTTTATCGATCGTATAAACCCCTCAGTAAGTTTGTGAGTTTGAGTTCGGTGTTTGAGGTTGAGAGGGGGGAGGAAGCTGCTGATGTTTTAAGGATCAGAGCTGGACATCCGGTTACATGGTCACAAAGTAATCTGAGTCGGAGGAGGTATGCGCAGAATGATGATACGCTGTATGTTGCGCCGGAGGATGAAAGGACGGATTATGTGAGTGAAGGATTTTGCCAAGTGTTTCGCACTGACGTTTTGTAGTCGCAACCTCCGATGGCGAATTGGTATAGTGGAGTACTGAATACCGGAAAAAGACGATATGGGCATCCTGCATTAAACGGTGTTCTTCCGGTCCCATGGCTCCCACTCAAAAAGGGTCAGACGTTGGTTAACAACGACCATCATGACCGCGAGGGTCGACCTGCTACCACGAATGGAGTAGGAAAAAAGAACCAAGCTGTGGTTTTGACCCTTCGAAAGCGACCAAGTTCCGTCCGTCGAAGCAGAGTCCTTTCGACTCCAGCTCTCCCTGTCGGAATCTCTATCGATCCTTCAAGCTCAACAGCAGCGCCACTGGAAGTTGCGACGAGGAACCCTTGGGAAGACACCCCCCATCGGTTACAAACGACTCCTGCGATAGTGAATCATCGGTTGAGTTTTGACCATGCGACTGGAGTGATTATGCTCCCAGAGGATGAAAGCTGGCTGGGTGATGATATAGATAGTGATGAAGAAGATTATGGTGCTGAGGATAGTCATTCTTTACATCGATCTCAGACGGAGCCCATCTTGGCGGGAGGTTCTGGTCTTTCGGCGAGTCCAACGAGACTGTCGAGGTATGGAACGTATTTTCATCATCCTGAAAGGAGGAGACAGCCTATTCCCGGAGCGTTTCCGCGTTGATTTGGGATGGTTTAGAGCAGACACATATATACCCTGAGCTAATCTAATGGATTATAGTATGTAATTGTCAAGTCTTATTCCCCCAAAACTTGAGACGACCTAATACACTCGAGGCCTTTGATGAAAACCAATTCTTTGCAGAGCTAAGCCATCCCTGTGCTTTGGGACTGGTAGTAGAAGAAGATGGAGTAGCGGCCAAGCCTTGGGTCTTTGCCGCATCTTTTGGTGGGGCAGAGGCAGAGACAGTGGCCGACTGAGCCAGATTTTGTTCAGGCGGCCCAAGCGGCTGGGCTGAAGGCTTTTGCTCTGGTGAATGAATCTTTTCCGTAGCAGAGGAACTGGGTGCAGCCGTAGAATTCTCTGAAAGCTTCTTGTCTGAAGAACCCGCTGCAGTTGTGGAATTCTCTGAAGGCTTCTTGTCTGGAGAACCCGCTGCAGTTGTAGAACTCTCTGAAGGCTTCTTGTCTGAAGAACTGGGTGCAATTGCAGAATTCTCTAAAGGTGAGTGACTCGTGTCGCTGCCACCGCCTTCATTTGCTTGGGCTTTTCTAGCATCGGCTCTTTCTTTGTCGATCCTGGCCTTTTCTATGTTTGCTTCTTTCTGCTCTGTATAAGTTTGTTGTTGGTAAGGTGATAAGTGGCTTACCCTCTGTGCGTCCGCTTGGTCCTTCCCCTTCTTGTTCTTACTACGGTTGCCACGTGCATACAACTTGGTAGTAGGCTTCTCATATCTGCGCTGGACAAGAGTATTGCGTGGACTGCAGAGATCATTGACGATCCATACTAACAGAGGCTCTCGTACCTTGGCATTGGGAGGGCTAGTATCCCAGTAATGAAGGCGACAATTGCAAAGATGGTCGAGAAACGCATAGCTATAACACGAAAGTGGCCAGCACTTGTTCGTGGCGGAATGTCCAGCACTTACTCAGTCTTACATAGAAAGAGTGCATTGGTTTATAAGGCTCGAAACACAATCTTGTCCGTGTACACCGTTCCATATATTACAACTATGATCGCGCTTACCGGACTGTAAGTCGGAGATGGTCGGTCAGAGGTCATCGATTCGCAGTACTGGAAGCACGGTGCGAGGAGGAGTAGAGTTGTGAGGCCCCCACGGGCAGCCACGGGCGTTGCTACAAAACGGTTTTAGAGGAACTGAGTGCAGTTGCAGAAAAATGTAAGACGTGGGAGGTCCCACGTCATGCTCGCTTCGCAAAATCGATATCGTAGCGTTCTGTAGCATTGTGATAGGATTCTGTTTGTCATTCAGGACAAAACTGTGAGCTGTGAGTGTAAAAGGGTGTGTTTCGAGCTGTAATTTGGTACAGTTGTGTATCAAAGGCTAATTGAGAGGTATACCAAGAATTATAAAGAACGAGCAAAAATTGACAGAGCTGCTCGATTTTGCAAATTTGCGCAACGCGGCACGGGACCTGGCTAACGCCGGCGCCTCGGGCATCAAGTTAGAGTCAAAGTTTGATTTGAGTTTGATTCTGCGTATCGCTTCTGGACCCGATTCTGAACCTGATTCGAAGCAGAAAATTTGATGCTACAAGTCCACACAGAATCGGAATCGACTGGAAATCGGGTTGTAGAAGTGAATGAGTCGCTTCACTCGATTCTAACGACCCAGCTGATTCTGATGATTCGAGTAGAATCAGCCCACCGAATGGGTCCAGAATCGACTTTCAGAATCGTGTCAGAATCAGCTACTTTGACTGTAACTATTGCTTGCAATTATCTGCAGAGGTCAGGATTTCTGCTGGGCAGAATTGGCCTTTCACCACGGTGCCGTTGTTCTTGTATGTGTTGCATATATTCCTTTCATCAGAGTATCTGACTGAACTGTGCCACATCCAGGCTCCAGCTCTGATGCCTCAGTCATTGCATTCTAACCATGATGGATCTAGCACCATAGAGGACATCAACGACACAATTTCTGGCATTTTTGACACCTTGAAGCAGTCTCTCTGCCATAGCAGGAGAGCCCTTTTGCTGAGTGTTACAGCTTATTTCACATGACTGCGGAATCGCGAAAAAATAAAAAAAGTTGTGTGGTCTTGTTTACAAGCACTTTTCTCTGCTTTGATTGTCGACATGGCCGATGACGACGACGCTCCATCTCAGCACAATGCTCAGATCTGTGCAAAACTTGTAGTATATACTAAGACTGGCAAAAAGAGCACATGGAAGAAAACAGACATGAAAACGAAGGATTTTTCAATCAACATCATCACCAGCAAAGAAGGCTGGGCTAGCCTTCTTGACACACTGCTCGAAATTTTCGGATATGACAAGGTGAATGGCAAGAAGAAATTCTCCATCAAGATACAGGTTCCT
This sequence comes from Megacollybia marginata, assembly GCA_003313965.1. Classification (NCBI taxonomy): domain Eukaryota; kingdom Fungi; phylum Basidiomycota; class Agaricomycetes; order Agaricales; family Porotheleaceae; genus Megacollybia; species Megacollybia marginata. The sequence goes on from QLOY01002968.1 coordinate 37,956, forward strand.
CCAGCAAGGTACGTTTTCTTGTTCTTACTCGTGGTATATAGTAGCTAATAAAGTATAGAGCAACAGAAGCTGTCAATGTTGAATGGTTTGAAGAGTATGAAAAGACAGCAAAAAAAATCATTGAGAGTCAGACAACACGTCCCATCAATATTGTATTGGACTCTCGTCACATTGAGAAAGTCTCCAAGCCTGTATGTTCTCTCCAAAAGTATTGCTTTGTTGACTTGGTATGGTCTCCTAAAACAGAAAGCTGCTCGTCATCAAGATTCTGATGCAGGTTCCGATGATGATGAAGCCCAGCAATCTGACGAGGTCTCCTTTTTTCTTGCTTTTTGTTCTATTGTTTTACAACATTCAGGATACTCTACTCGATGCCCAACGTAGCCATTTTCGCAATAAGCTCCTTGCTAAGTATGGCAATAAAGATGACCAGACTGACCAGTCTATGTCGTATACATGCGCTCTCACAGGAGATCATGTTGTGATAACGCCACTCATGGCGAAACAGTGGGTCGATGCTCTGGTAAGTAATTGTTGTCATTTAGGCGTTGATTGAAGTGCTTTAGATTGATGGCTCAGCAACAATTCATGAGCCACCGAATATGACTGCATTTGATCCAGCTAAGCGTTCCTCCTCACTGCGTCCTCATTCGTCTTTCCGTTCCTCAAATACAAGTTCTTCCAACAACTCGACCTCTGACATTGCCCACCTCGCTACTATTGTGAATGCCATTATTCAACCAAAACCCATGCCTTCTACACCCACGAAAAAAGCTACACCTGTTTCCGAAGAAATTCCATACAAGAACACTCCATCGAAACTTCCCCGCTTCTTATGCTTTGCCCAAGCTTCACTTGGTATACCTGATGCTCTCGAATATGAGCATTCCCTTCGTACCCATGGTTATGGACCCGATATTCTTCATTTGCTCAAATGCGAGGACCTTACCAATGTCGGCTTCTCTGCTGGTGATGCCATACGTTTACAACAACATGGCCAGGAATGGTGTCGTACAATTGGAGAGAAACGTAAACGCAATGCCGATCCCCCTAACGAACAAGTTGATTCAATCTGTTTTGAGAAGCGCTGGAAGGATGGCTCAGGCGCAGCAACCTTTTGGGGAACCAAGTTAGTTGATGGAGACACTCCTCCCGACTATGACTGGTGGTTCTATTGTCAAGTCACGAAGGCTGTACAACCAGTTCCGCGAGGCATGGTTCCTGCTTTGGAAGAAGGTGACATGTGGTAATTCATTTCGTTCAAATCTCTTTGTTGTCATTGTAGAACCTGTCTGGGCATTCCTTAGATTCATTCAAGAGTAATTCAAGAGTAATTCGTGTGTATTGATGTCAAGATAGAATTGTACTCAAGTTGTAATTATACATATCCCGATGCATGAAAAAAGCCCCAGGCTTTCTTCGGAGTTATCTGAGCAATAGCTTTATGAACGATAGAAAGAGAAAAGTCAAAGGGAGAACGATGAAGAAAGGCTTTGATAGAAAAGAAAGCTTGCTCAATGGGATTCAAATCAGGTGAATAGGGAGGGAGAAAGACCAGCTTGCATACTGTAGAAATTAGTCAGATAATCATCAAGGTACAGTCTGACCAGGACATACATGCCTCATCCTCGACCAATGCACGAATCTCTTCAGCATGATGAATTGAACAATTGTCCAAAACAAGGACACTACGAGGGCCAGGATATGGGTTTGTAAGTGGTAGCTACGAAATTCATCAGAACAAGCTACAGATGGTAAAGGACATATACTAGCTCATCACGAAGAAACTTGAAAAACTTTTCCGAAGTGACAGCACCTGGAATAATGTCATAGGCTACGATGCCATCGAGGGTGAGGACAGGAAGAATGGAAACTCGAGATCCACAGACAAAATGATATGGCACAGTCAATCGAGAGCCCAACAATGCATATCCAGTCTTGTGCATGGATGTACACCTATCTTGAGCTGCCTCATCAATAAACATCAGCATATTGGGATCTGGCGCAATGTCTCCAATATTGTACATGTAAAGGTTCCGAGCAACTTTATCTCGCTCCTTAGCTTCAATGGAGACTTTCTTGTAGGAAAAGCGGATGCATCGCATGGTCCGGCAGAGTGTTGAGAAAGACACCTGAATGTGGCGACATATCAGCAACTCATGGTGAAGTTCATCGAGGTAGAGGGGATAAGAAGAGTGTACAACGGTATTTTGGATAAATTTGAGGTCTGTTGAGCTGAGAATACGATGCCGTCCTCGTTTGTGAGTGGTTGGTTTGGAAGGGAATCCATAGCGATGGAACTGTTTGAGACTTTCATAGACCACAGACTTCTTTATACCAAGGACTTGACATATTTCCTCGACTTCACGATACTGCTCATAGCGTAGAACAGGTATACGAGCTCGCAAATCATCAGAAAGCCTGGGCGGCATTAAGGTATAATACAACCAAATAACTATTTTATTTTTTCGCGATTCCGCAGTCAGGTGAAATAAGCTGTAAACCTCGACGGTTATCAGTGTGACCGCTGTATGTAGAAATTGTGACATTACCGTATTAGACCCTATCAATACATTCATTCCGCAACCACCATGACCTAGTCACCCTCACATCAATCATTGACACTGAGATATCTTGGTTCATTATTTTGTGCTCATCATGATGAAACACATCAGCTCGCTGACCTCAATGTGGCCATTGAACACCACCGAGCATTGATCAGCTTAGAGCAGTGTGACCACAAATATCGACCATCACTGCTCAGCCATTACAGTTTTGTTCTCCACCAGCGTTTCCACTGCACTTATGACCTAGCTGATATCAATGCAGCCATTTCACAACATCTGGAGGCTCTCAGCCTTCTGCCAGACCAGCACAACAATAGATGCAATGTCCTTGATAATGTTTCCAAAACACTCCACTGTCGATTTGACGTGACAGAAGAGAGAGCTGACATCAACATGGCCATCAAGATGAAATGGGGGGCCATTTCACTTTCTCCAACTGATCCAGATACACTTTCTGATCTTGGACGACTACTTGGGGATAGATCTCAATTTCTCAGTGACAAGAAAGATTGCGAAGAGGCTGTTGAAGTTCATCGTTGTGCCATTAGTTATATTCCCGCACATGATGCTACTGGCAAAAGGTGTGCACTGTTGAATGCTCTAGCTTCTACACTATTCCACACCTTCAACAAAACCCATGATCTAGCACTTCTTGATGGAGGAATTACACTTCTACATGACACACTGAGCTTGTCCTCCTCACAAGCTGTCACTCTTGCCAATCTATCATCCTGCCTCTTAAAAAGATATGACCATACTCATGATGGTCAAGATCTTGATGAAGCGGAGGCCTTTTGTTGACAGGCACTCAGCCACTCCGAGACTTCAGAGTCATCAGAGTCACCAGAGTAAGGCTCCAACCGTAATCTCTAGCTACTGTATATATACAGTTATAACTGTAACTGTTTATGTATATGTATAGGCCTCTAGCAAAAGTCTGGATATACAGTAGTTATATGGTATAGAGAGAGATTATACAGTTACTTTTGGGGATAGGGAGAAAGTTGCCACTAGAGACATATGGATTGCATAATATACTGTACAGTTACCAAATACCGAGTACACCAAACATTCTTTTTTACTAACATCATGGGTGAGCACGACAAGCCTGATCCAAATGTTATCCTACCTGAGAATTCGAGCCATAGGCGAAAGGAATCAAACTGTTTTTGAGGGCTCGACTTGTATATGGTAGCGAAAGAAGCCCAAGATAGCAAGAAGAAGCCGGGTTAGTAATGTTCTTTGACAGATTCTGGTACAATTCTGAAAATAGCTCACGTACACAGATTTCACCTGATGCACATGCCACTGACGTGCATTCAGTTCCTCATTCTTCGCCACTACCAATGCCCAACTTTCAGTAACATCTTTAGGTATGGCTTGTTCATCATTCAATTAAATTAATCAGCCAATTTGAGATGTAAACATGATGAAAATCCTGAACGAGCATTTGGGGCACATGTGAATTGCACGTGCAAGGATGCTTGCAGGCATTGTTCCAGTGCAATGGAGCAAGGTTTACATCCAGAACATCATTATAAATGCTGTATATAACCTAGAATACCACCCTGAAGCTTGTTGAGTACCTTGGGAGGATAAAAAAATTGAATTTTGTGTATGCCATCTATTTTCAGAATTGTACAGGTCCCTCAATGTGTGATTGTTGAGGGACCTGCGTCAGGTCTAGGCACAGTCTACACCATCAGCTCAACCACCAAAAAAAACAAGTTGTGCTACGAATGGCTCACAGAAGACAACAATCATTGAAGTCGCAGACTTGGACATTGATTCTGGAGACGAATCTGATGGAAAGTCAGCATTGAGAGCAGTGGAGGAGAGTGAACGACCCAAAGGTGCTCGCCGAGGCCCACAAAACCGGAGTATGCAACACTTTCACACACCAGTAGCCACAACAGAGAGTGGTGGTAAGAAGCGCTGGGAATTCAAGTGCCGGTATTGTGACAGGTGAGTTTGCGATGCTATAACTTAGACTTTGTCTAACATTTATAGTGTAAGCACCGTACCAAGGATTGTTGATGGCAAAGACATTATAATTGATGATGAAGAAAAGCTCCCAGCATTGCAGAACCTGGCAACACATGTCAATACATGCAAAGGCCTAAAAAATGACAGCAAGCAGGAAAATGGGCCAGCGGCTGTTGAGTGGATGAATTTAAAGAAGAGTGCTGAACTAATGGCAGCTTACCTCAAAGACAGTGAACTCAACCCCCAAACCTTACCCACTAAAGCTGGCTTCCTTCGTATATTCTCTGCCTGGATACTTGATGAAAGCCTTCTGTGGACAACTGGTGAGGCACCAACACTGCAAATGTTGTTTAAATATCTCAAAATTCATTATGAGCTACTGTCTGACACGACAGTACAGAACCAACTAGCGCATATCTTCAAGGAATTACATGCTACTGTTGTTAAAGAGTTTGTGGTTCATTCTGTTGAACTGAAAACTCACCACTGACTAATTTTCCAATAGGCTGTTAACTCAAAAATTGCCTATTCAACTGACACATGGACTACCCAGCAAATGGTCTATACATTTGCCTGTACAGTTGGGAGCTTTATTAACGAAGATTGGGAGTTTATTGAGCACGTTGTTGACTTCAAGGTGCTAGAGGACAAGGAGCATGAAGGAATATATGGTGGGAAAGCATTTGTTGAGAGCGTGTGCCAGATCGGGAGTTTTGATAAGATAAGCTATCTTCAGCTCTTTCACATTTTTTTTACTGGTTTGTACTGCAGCGGTGTTTGTACTGACAAAGCAACAGTAAATGACGTACTTATTCGAACCATGGCAAGATGTCTTTTAGCCCAATACGGCATCCCAGAATCCTCCAACCTTCACATCTGATGCTTGTGTCATGTCGTCAACTTGGTGGTACAAGCCATTCTTTACAAACTAGGAGAAGCTGAAGAAGAAGAGCCAATTGAAGTAGAGGATGAAGAGTTGAAAAAGGTGACAAGAAGTTGTCTTACAAAGGTGCGTGTTGCCTAGATTAGCCCATGTGCATGTCAATTCTAATCATCTTGCAGCTTTGCTATATCACAACCAAGATTGTTTCATTCCCCCAGCATTGCAAAAAGTTCCGAAAAATTGCTTGGCAAAAGTACGGGAAGGGTAGCAGAGCAGGAAATCTAGCTGTTGTATGAGATGTGAGAACACGGTGGAATTACACGGTTGCAATGATTGACCGTACGAGAGGTATGGCTTCCAATACAGAATAACACTGCAATGCTGATTATTAACAAGGCTATCGAGCAGTGGGTATTTGACAACCCCACCCTTCGTCGTCCTTTCCAGCTTGATAACCATGATTGGGATACCTTATTTGCCATAGCTGACATCCTCCGAGTATGAGTTCCCAACCAAATTTAATTTTCCTGACCCAACCTTTAGCCATTTGAAGAGGTCACCCTCCAGATGTCTTATAACACAATTCCCACCATTCCTTTTGTCCTGCCACTCTATTACAGAATGCAGAATCACCTCACTGCGGTTTTTGAGGATCCAAAGACCTCATTTACTCTACAGACAGCCGTCTCTGCAGGTCTTACCAAGCTTAAGAAGTACTTTGCCATTGCACAAGAGCACCACACGTACACTATTGCAACTAGTACATCCTCATTCCACCTCATTGATCCTTCATTGATTCCATGTTATTTGATAGTCCTACATCCAGCTCTCCATAGCCAATGGTTCTGGTCTACAGTAGTGAACGATGTTGCAGGGCAACAAGTGGCTGTCGACAAGGCTGAAGAACTTTTCTGGTTTGTTGCTCAAAGCTACCTCAAGGCTGACTGGCACTCAGAGACGGTCTCTGGACCACCCACTGGACCTCCGTCTCCTGAAAAACCAGCCACTCAAGCGCCATCATTCCTTTCCAGCACGTGTTTTTTCCAGATCCCCATTACAGCCACGTAGCCTTCTTGCTCCCCATTAGAGGAGCTCCAGATGGAGATAGACAACTATTTTGCTTTTCAAGGTGAATCAGCGCCACAAGATGAGAAGGAAAGGGAGGCTTATTTAATGGACCCATTAGGATCATGGAAGGTGTGTATTCTTTCCGCTGAATCTGACATCACTGACTCTGAATGATAACAGAAAATGGCTCCCTGCTTTCCAACCATTGCACACATGGCACGAGACTACCTGGCCATTCCGGGTACAAGTGTATCTGTTGAACGCACATTCTTGAAGTCACATCACATATGCACTGACCTGCGGAGCTCATTGAAGGCGAAGACAGTGAGAGAAGCATTACTAACAAAGACCTGGATTAGGGCTGGCCTTTTTAAGATGAACCCACCAGTTCTGAAGCGTTGTAAGCATGGGGATAACAGGCCTGTAGAGGGAGAATAGTAGCCTATTCTGGAACTGTATATGAACTGTAAATCTATATGGTATATACAGTATATAGAGAGTATTAACTGTAACTGTAATGTATAGGCCTGGAGCTGTATACATATACATTACGGTTGGAGCCTTACACCAGAGTCACCTGCCATTCAAGATTTTGCTATTGGTATCTTTGCCAACATGTTGATATTACAATTTGAGGACTCGAGCCACCTGCCAAAGCTCAATGAGGCTATTTATTGTCTGTATCATCACCTTGCAGACCGTGCGGACAACACAGAATCAGTACTTTGACTCGCACGAGCCCTGCAACATCGATTCAGAGTGTCTGCACTCACAGACTACCATGACCTCAACAAAGCAATACCTCACCTCTGCAAGGCACGCGACACCCTTTCCCCCCATCCCAACCGTCACAATATTTTGGTTGAGTTGACTGCTGTGTTGTTGCAGAGGTTTCATCATTCAAGTGATCCATCTTTTTTAAAAGAGGCTCTAGAGGTGCAAGAAGAAATCCTTTTGGCATCTCCCATTAGCAAACAGTCAACAACCCTCTCTACCATTGCTAGAATACTGCTGGAGAAATACCATTATTACTGGGATCCTGCAGACCTTGACAAATGTATTGGATTACAGGAAGAATGTATTTCTTTACTAGCTCCTCAAGACCAGGAGTGAGGACCAGCTCTCTCTCACCTGGTTTCTTCCCTTCAGATCAGATACAAACGCCACCATTCCATTAATGACCTTTGCAGAGCCATAGAGTTATGTCACGATGGCATGAATAACCCCCATATACCACCCAGGATTACTTCAGTGTTTGCAAACTTTCTGGGTGAACTACTGGGTTTCCACATCAACTATACTGGTCAGATCAATGAATTGAATGAAGCAACAAACATGTTTCGTGTCGTCAGCTCACACAAATCAACAGTTTCTAGTCAGTGCCTTCTTGTTGCCCGAAATTGGGCTGAGCTAGCAGATAAGCATGATCATCAGTCTGCAATGGAGGCATACACAACAGCAATGGTGCTCTTACCCTGTTTGCTGGTGCAGTGTTTTGATGTTATATCATGCTGGTGAGTCCTCACTACAGGAGCCGATGGACTGTCTAGAAATGCTGCTCTATATGCTACTCGGTCTGATTAACACCTAAAAGCTGTTGAATTTCTTGAAGAAGGCTGAGCTATATTTTAGTCACAAGCCCTCTATCTTCGAACACCTTTAGATGCACTTTGCTCAGTGAACCCAAACCTCATAGATGAATTTGAAGAACTTTCAAGAATCCTTGAAGCGGAATCACAAGAAAACCATCTAAGAAATGGGATCTGGCACGATCCAAAAGCTGCCCTTTGTCAGGCATCCACTAGAACCATATCTTATATAATATAACCTGCTGCCTTTGGGGACTCCATCATAAACCTAGCACGCCTCCAGGACGATAACTGAAGAGATCTTGTACTTAGAGGACACTCTAAGTGGTAGAAGTGGGAGAAAAGACTAATATCAAGACTAAGGGAATACATCAATAGTACCCCTACTTATATACAGCTATAGTTACACCTCCTGACTCAAAAGATAAGCCTTTTGAGAGATAAGAGAGCTGAGATAATGGATAGAACCCAGAACTAGAAAGATAAGCTTGAAAGATAAAAGAACCAGGATAATGGATATGACCCTGGAACTACCACTAATGGAGATAGAGAGAGATATAGATATAAAACCATGAGAAAGACTAACTAAATGGAGACAATGTGGAAATAGGAGATAGGAGATAGGAATAAGCCAAGATATAGTGGAAATAAGATGGAAAATGAATACAAATGAAAAGGAAATGAAAAAGAAATGAAAAAGAAACTAAGGGATAAATTCTGTTTATAACATTACCCCCTTGTCAGGCTTTATCATCCTGATGAAGCATAGAGAAGATAATACAATCTTTTTCAACAATCTTATACACCCCTTCATTATAGTCTTTCTGTGAATAACCCATGGACTATTATCCAGGCTGCTTTGTATATGTGCTCTCCAGGTTCTACTGGATATCGTTGATTGCATGCAATGATTTCATCAATGAGATTTTGTTCCTCCTTGGAATGGTTGATTGAAGAAAGCGATCAATGTCTTTGTTAAAAGAGGATACAGAGAGATTTCCAGACTGTTGGAAGGTCTAAGCCTGGTCAGCTACATTCATGTATAAGAATATGGAACTCAGTCCAGTCCAAGATATCTGGAGTGGTGGTAGTCATGATGGTGGTAGAAGGATGATATTGAAATGATCACATGCTTTTGTTGAAAACAGCCTGAGTAAGGTTTTCTGCTGACAACCAGACACGAGTATAAAAAATGATGTTGATTTCAGCTGGTTGCAGGGCAGAGAAATATGGATCAACAAGGTTGGGATTGAGGATGAGAGCTTGGTAGATTATGAGATTTACTGCCTCAGTACTGTGATATTGAAGATAACTGAGGAGTTCTGGAGGAATATAGATCCCAGCATTGGTGATTAGGAGGTTACAAAGGGTTGACATTTGAGTATAAAGAAGGTGGTAATTGGAAGGCAACCTTTGGATATATCACATGTTTTTGAGCCCATTTATTTGAAGCATGGAACAAATGATGAATCTGTATTACTACACAAAGAGAAATCTTTCCCGCTCATTTGAACAGTACTTGTAATGAAATCTCTATTGGATCAACCTGCCTAGATTTGTTCTTCAATCAACCTTCTCCTGTTCTTTAACTTTGGAACTGGTGTTGGTATTGAGTGGTTGTTTGGTAGAGAGTAAGCAAGATATAGCACAGGAACATGTAGTGGGGCTGGCATGCAAACATGTCCGTTCCCTACCAAAGACAAGTAATGCTCCTGCAACCACTCTATTGTCCAGTTAGCTGATGAAAGTAAGATCCGGTAGCTGTATTGGTGAGTTTGCTGGGCCACATTGTACTGTTCTTTTCCACCAGTGTTAAGACCCTTGATATCACTGGCATTGAATTGGCCCACACATTTACTATAAAAGTGATATGTGGCTACATTGTAGACAGTCCCATCATTGAGTAAAACATTATATTCTGGGAGGTGGCAAGATATGATAATGGTTGAAGCGGAACCAATGTATTTAAGGCACATTCACATGAAACGAAGATACATAAGAAGAACTTTTTCCTGCTCCTTTGGACGGTACTAGAGTGGCAATTCATGCCCAGGTAAAATTGTTTTCACTAAATCTCTGTCTGTGATATGCTGGTTGGTAAACCAGTATTGGTTGAGATGGAAGTTGGTTGGTATGGAGGATGTCTAATTCAATGTTATTGAAGCGGATGGAAGCGCCCACATGAGAATTGGATGGTTGTGTGTTGGACATCTGGCTTCATGCCTTTACTGCAAGAATAGCGCCAACAATGATCCAGCAGCAATCAAAAGAACTGGACCAAGTCCTGAGGTATCAACTCCTGGTTAAAGAACTTGATAACTCCATCTAAGGTCCCCTGATGACATATGGCAATGTTTATCTTGTAAGTGATCCAGATTCCCATGTCCGGGTATCTTCGGATATCATTTTTGATTTGGAAGTAATTAGCAGCAAAGTCAGTAGTTTTGGTGGAAAAAGTGAGCTTGGAACTATAGAGAGAAAAAATTTGAAAGAATATGGTAAGAGATACAAGATGCTACAATGACGAGGGGACTAGTGTTTGAGGCATTACTTCGATCTTTAGTCTCTAACTGCTTGATCTCAGTAGTTCATGAACTCATTCCTTTGCCTATTTCATTCCTCCATTCATATGCCTTACTACCCCTTTACCCCCTTGTCAAGATCATGGTCTCCATGATCAGTTAAAAAAAATTCTGGTTGTTTGAGATTTTTTTGAGACAAAAGAGGTAAAATTGAGCTAAAAGTACAATATTTCACTGTAATTAATGACAATGTTTCCTGTTTTTCTTGAATGATTTTATCATTCAATACTCTTTTACATCGGAAAACATTATATGCAAGTCCATCCTTCAAAATGCGACGAAGTTTTTCATGTGGTTCTCCCTGCTCCACAGAATGAAGATGAGTAGAATAGATGAAGTGATAAGCATTGTGATCTATGGAGGTTGATAGAAAAGGTTACTGTAATCATCTTCAGGAATGTCTTTGGAAATGGAAGATGTGGGGCACTTAGGTGGGTATGTGTGATAGATGCTTGGGTTAATAACAGAGTCCACAGAGGGTCTTCTGTCATTTGGTATCTCATTGGGAGGTGTGTTGGTGGTAGAGGTTGATACTTGAAATTGGATTGATGCCATAAGATTGCAGTGAACGCAAGATCGATAGACTGATTCCAGGTTGGTTATAGGAGCTAAAAGACTGCAGTGATTGCATGGGTGATGGGCTGACTCTTGATTGGTAATAGGAGGAGATGGTTTCCATCCTACTAATCATTTCAGCCATTGTTTGGCAGACCAGGGAATGATGTCAAAGGTCCAGGCAGCTGTGATGGTGAAGGCAATAAGAGCTATCCCTGCCATGGTCATGGAAACAACAAGGGCTATGTTGGTCATGATGGTTGTTGTGGTTGGAGAAAGGAAGCGACTTGTGACCCTGAGCAATCTCATATGCACTTGGGGTATGTGATAATTGTTATTCGGAACATAGCTAACTAAGATCTTGGGGTGAGATTAATTCCCAAAAATTGGAGTTGATCTCAGTGCCTGCATGACTTCTTCAATGTTGGGATTTGAACTCACAAGCAGAGCTCTACTGAGGCCCTTTAGTGTCTCGACTTTTGGCTTCATCATTGATCACTCTGCCATATTGGCTGTAAGAGATGGTCTCTGGAAATGCTTTGTATGATCTGATGATCTGCAACTCCCTATTGGGAAACCAGTTGCTGAATCAGTAAGTGGTCTGCTGCTACACCCTATTGGGAAAGTGGAAGCTGCAGCATAGGCACTATTGAATGCTGTGGTAAGTGGTAAGGGGCTATAACCCCCTTGTCAGGATTGGGTTTCTCATTAAACTGTAGTAGGAGGTTGCGACCCCCTTATCAGGATTGTGTTCCTGTCAAATCGATCTTGCATTGTAAGAGGTCGTGACCCTCTTGTTAGGATTGAATTTCTATCCAAATTGCACTGCAGGAGACCACAACCCCCTTGTCAGGATTGTGTCTCTTAAATTGAAATGTCTCTGTTATATCATGTTGTTGCTCTGACCATAAGCTCACACACGAAGTGAATCTTGCTCTGGGTACAGGCTCACATGTCCTATTATTGAAGCTGTCAGTTTATCCTCATGCTGGAGTTTTCCTATACCAACTGTCTACCCAATACAAGGGCTCACGGAATAGTGCTGAATGTCATTGTCTTGCTCTGTATATCGACTTATGCTATAGAGCTCACGTACACTGGCTGTCTACCCAACATGTGGGTTTCTCTGAATACTGTTGTCATGACACGGATGTCACATGAATCAGTTTAAAGTCTTGCTAGACTCTTCAAAGTGTTAAACACCTTGGGAAACTCTCTGATCGTGAAATCGTATAACCTTCACTAAACTTGAAATCACATAACTTTTAAAAGCAGGACCAACACAGAACAGTTGCAACGTGACTCCTTATTCAGGGTGAGAGGTTGCTGTTCCATTCTGCAAGGATGCTCATCAAGTATGTAGATCGACATGGACCACCATAGTTACAGTCAGTGAACTTCAACACCGTTGGTCAGATGATGGACCATAACTGCAACTATCTGCAAAAATAGGTTCCTAAATCCAAAGTCTCATTGTGTGAGTTACCTCAGACAATGAGCAGCCACTCCTGAACAACCAGGAGTCTTCGGTCTGTCTTCTTGATTGAAGCTGTCAGTTCATTACTGGATTTGTCTTTGTGAATTCAACTTCTCAAGGCCTAGAGGTCTCTTGTTGTCCAGAAGAGCTCCAAGTCCTTGATTTGTGGAGTTATCCACAGACAGATAAATGTGCGAGGAAGGATAATGAGGTGCTTTCTAATTGAAAGACACTACTTGTTCCAAACAGAAACCAAGCTTGGTTGGGATGAATGTAAATCGAAGTTGTACTCAGTTTAATCTCATGAGCGGGAGGTTAGAGTCGATATGGACAAGGATAATAATAGTTAACTGAGTCAAGCTGTTAAGAGTCCAGGTGAATAGAGGTGATGTCAGCTCTTGTCAGAAACATAGAGCCAAAGAGAGAGAAGTGTTGCCATAGTGAAGACCTTGATTGACATCAACGGTGAAGGCTGGTGAAGATGAAGATCCAGGCTTGGGTATTGGTGGTTCATCCAGGCTGGAATTTGAGGTGACTGGTATTGTACAAGTGAATCCCAATTAAGTGATCCACAGGGAGTCAAGATATCGTCTTGGGAGGGTATGGGAAAGTGCAGAAAGGTGTGGGAAAGCAGCCATGTGTTAGGCGAAGCGTGAGAAAGGCTAGAAGTCGAAAAAGCAAATATTGTTGGAGTCAGCAAAGTGGTATAGTCTTGATATTTTGTCAGGCATCCACTAGAACCACATCTTATATAATATAACCTGCTGCCTTTGGGGACTCCATCATGAACCTAGCACACCTTCAGGACGATAATTGAAGAGATCTTGTACTTAGAGGACACTCTGAGTGGTAGAAGTGGGAGAAAAAACTAATATCAAGACTAAGGGAATACATCAATAGTACCCCTACTTATATACAGCTATAGTTACACCTCCTGACTCAAAAGATAAGCCTCTTGAGAGATAAGAGAGCTGAGATAATGGATAGAACCCGGAACTAGAAAGATAAGCTTGAAAGATAAGAGAACCAGGACAATGAATATGACCCTGGAACTACCACTAATGGAGATAGAGAGAGATATAGATATGAAACCATGAGAAAGACTAACTAAATGGAGACAATGTGGAAATAGGAGATAGGAGATAGGAATAAGCCGAGATATAGTGGAAATAAGATGGAAAATGAATACAAATAAAAAGGAAATAAAAAAGAAATAAAAAAGAAACTAAGGGATAAATTCTGTTCATAACACCCTTGCACTAGAGATCAAAGAAAATGCAGTCATACAACTCAATCAGAAATGGCATGTATGCATCAATTCCATTAGGGAAGTTGAAGGTTTCGAGAATTTTCTGAAAACAAAGATGTTTGCTGAACTTTGGCTTGCTGCCATGAATGGACCAGTTGTAATTCTCCTCGCCAATGAACTGCATAATGATGTGTTGATATTGCAACCTGCAACAACTGATGTCCTTCACATTCCACTTGTCTCCTTCATAGAAGAGCATAAGAGAAAGTTTCAAGCTATGCATGCTCAAGTTGATGCTGCTCGTGGTGAATCCGTCAGAAAAGCCCTTTGCATATCGGATACATCCAAAGATCCAGAAGATATCATGTGGGAAGGACTTGCTATCCTTTGGACTGTAGTTGCAAAACCTATTATCTGGGCCTTGAATCTAAAGGTCAGTAGTTCCAAGGGGACATGAGATTCCTTTGCTGAATGACATGACAGAAAAGTGCACTACCTCCATGTCTCTGGTGGTGTCCTACAGGCATTTTCGCACTTCTGCCAATCCATGCTGCTGGAGTATACTCCCAGAATGGCAAGCACTGTGTTTCTGATTATGTTGTATCATCTTATATCCTTAGCCTGAGTACACTCTTTAGAGATCAACATAAGGAAGGTGGAAACCTAAAGGTCTTGGCTGTCATACAGCCAGCAACTAAAGGGCAGCATCCTCTTCCTGCATCAGGAAAAAGGTGGCTAAGGCCCTAGTGTCCCTGGTGTCCTCAAAGTGTACTGAGACATCCAGAGGCATCCAGAGGCATCCCTAAGACATTCCAACACATTCTTAAGACACCTCAGGATGTATTGGGATGTCCCAGGACACTGGGGACACTGGGGCCTTAGTCACTTTTTTTCAAATTTTTCCTGATGTGGTACAGAGGATAGTATAGTCGCAGTCCAGGTCAGGACCTGGTGAACCTGGGTCTGGACCTGACCCGGACCTGAGAGTCAGGTTTAGGTCCACAAAATCATGAATTTTGCAGGACCCAGCCCTGGACCTGCTGGACCTAGGGAATATTGGTGAGCATAAAAATGTTATATACCTTTCATCTGACCTTCTATTGGCTTGTAAATGACAAAAAATGATAAAAAACATATAAAAGAAGGGGAAAGGTACTTCACCTATGCTCCTGTAGCTCAAACCTCTCAGACATGGGCAGACCTCAGGTCCTAAAGCAGGTCCAGGTCTGCCAAATGGGTGGACCAACCCAGAGGTCTGGTTCAGGGTCCAGCAAAAATTGGTTGCA
This sequence comes from Megacollybia marginata, assembly GCA_003313965.1. NCBI lineage: Eukaryota > Fungi > Basidiomycota > Agaricomycetes > Agaricales > Porotheleaceae > Megacollybia > Megacollybia marginata. Next base: position 53,198 of record QLOY01002968.1, read on the forward strand.
CCTGACCCAACCTGGACTGCGACTATACTAACAGAGGAGGAACTGCATGTTATAGCTAACATCAGGAAAAAACGACTTGGAGCCGGGTACAGCCCAGGTGCTTCCGGGATGGCCTGGGAGGGAAGGGGACGGAAATGGGAAGGATCTGCCTGTTTTTCAGATGTCTCTGAGATGTCTTTCAAAAGGTGAGATTTCCCCAGCTGTGTAAGCCATCCCTAGCAGTCCCTGTGCAGTGATGAAGTGGTTTCGACAACACCTCTAGGTGTGTATAGTGCGTGTCCTCATTACGGTCATGGGTAGATACCCCTGGCAGGGATTCAAGAGGTAGTCAGTAGAGGCGCTGCCAGAATAACATGTTAAATTGTTTATTAAGGTCATTTATACAGCTCTAGTACTAAAGATAGGCTAGCTACCAGCATGTTTGAAACACAACTTTGCTTTAAAAAGAATGAATCACAGAAGTCCAAGACATTTTCACTAGTCCACAATTCTTCCCGCTGCCTTCCAGATATCCTGCAGGGAACATCTGGCTTTTTACTGAAATCTGGGATGAGCATGCAATCTTGGCATATTTGCATGAGAGGGATGACAGCTGCTTCAATCGTCCAGGGCTTGCGTATACGATACATACCATGAGAGGGCTCTGGGGCGCCCCTGAGTTTTGCGTACCATTCTATGTATGCAAGAGGAAGGTGAGGATAACGATGAGCAGAACCGCTTTTAGTTTGATCTGGTAGACAAAATATGACGCAAATTCTTCCAACTCTGCAGCCTGAAAATTTGGAGGGTTACCGAAATGTATCCTTGCTAAATAACTTACCCTGGAGACCTGTAGACTGAGCTGTATTCTGTTGCATTACCACAACTGTGTCCTGTTGTGCCGGAGATGCCTTGATTGTAGTATAAACATGCTCTTCATCATCGCTGTTGATGTCCTGCACTAGTTTGAATTGAGAGTAAACATGGAGAGTGTTGAATGGAAGGGTGAAATTGCGGGCTTGAGAGCAAGACATCTTGGATATGTGAGTAAGGAAAAGAGAGAGGCTGGTGTCTAGCTTAGAGCACCTGTGAGCTGAGGCGATGAATGAAAGTTGTTGAACTGTCGGCCGTTGCGCAATGATAATCCTTCTACTCTCTTCCTCTATCAATTTCTTTGTTTTTTCCTCAACTAAGGCATTATCAAAAGCTTCAAGCTCAGTCTCGTCCATCTTGAGTTCGTTTGCCCTGTCGCTTTCCCTAGCAACTTCAAGCAGTCTTTCGAACACTGCCACCTTTTCCTGCCTCTCCAACCACTTGATCATCTGCGGTGTTTCATCTCTCTTATTAGATTTCCACCATCCTTTCTTCACAAAGTCTATATGTAGACGCTCGAACAGTTCGGTGTTGTAGTTGTCCGTGGCACCAAAGTCTTGAATACACTGAATATAATGGAAGAGCGAATGAAGCTTGGGAACATTGAAATCTTCTCTGGTCCCTGATTCAATGAACCAATGGCTGCATTCCTTCCACTGGTTCAAAGCCTCCTCCATGTATCCCAAGGTGGTATCGTCATGGCTGGGGTACTGAGCCAGGTAAATAAAGTTCAAGAGAGCCTTGACCACTCGTATGCCTCTTTCATCCATCTTGCTACCTATTAAACATCCCAATAGTATTTTTGCCATGTTCTTGCATATAGGACCGGAAATTTGGCCCAAGGCAGAGATACCATTTGGAAAATGGGTAACCCCAAAAGCACGTGGTAAGGAGTGTATCCTTTCGTCGAGCTCATTAGGCATTAGACACTTCTGGGCCTAGGAAATCAGGTACTTGATGATGCCCTGATGAAGCTGATGTAAGACACCAGAAGTGATGCTGGTGTGGATGTCGACGTAGGGATAATCATCCCAGAAAGGACGTATGACACCACTACTCACACCCTGTTCCAAACATGCCTTGTAGAAAGCCGCATGAGATGTCGAGTTAGCCTTGGCTTCCTGGATGATCCTTAATGTGTCTGCTGAAGTACGTTCAGGAAATACTTCATCCAAAGGGCCCATCTGTGATGCAGGTGCTTTGCAACGAGGATAAGTTGTAGCTTTGGTGCAAGAGACTAGACACTGCTCTGGATAGTCTGCCATGTAAGGACCCAGGACCGGGACCACCATACGAGCTTTGCCGTCAGCACACATCATGGGGACGCCGTTATTAGAAGCAGCATCCTGCAATGGCTTGAGGATAAGACACATAGCATCGTGAAAGAGTCTGTTTGTTCTTGCTCTATGATCGAGCTCCGTGATCTGGGTGTGATTGAGTTTGTTGGTAGGAAGGTAACCGATCAGGACACAAGCATGTCTGGAGGGCTTTCTTCGAATATGACGTGGGATTAGTGATCGTCACGGTTCAGATCCATAGATTGATCCAGACACTTACTGCAGTCCAGTGAGGTCACAGTACCTTGATCCGTGATCCGTGATTGAGCTTAGCCGACGGGATGGTCATACCCGCAGGTCAAAAGGACAGTTCAGTTCACAGCTCAATTTTAATAACACTATCTACATAGCCTATGGTGTCAATAGTGGTGGTAGTTCTGATTCATCAACAGGCTCTGAGTCTTCAGCGGTAGCATACTGGGCTTGGACTATATTCAGCTGAGGAAGGGTGTATCGAGGATGAATATGCTGCCCCATGTCAGTGACATGAGCTCTCAATCACTGAATCAAAATGTAATTTGAATATTCAAGACAGCAAAACAGATAGATATTAGACATACCTCATAAGTGTTCCAACGTGTCGGAGGAATTGACAAGACTACATCAAAATAATGATCCAGGATGAAACATAACTTGTCTGTCAGCTGCACCACCATTAGAACGATTGTAGGGTAGCAGATACTCACAATTCCAGGCTCAGTCAAAATTGAGTCATTAAAAGGGAGATAGTAGAGATATACGAGGTTCAAAAGATTGGTTTGAGTCATTGCCTGCAAGTCTGAGTACTCTGAGTGCGGTTGGGATCAATATTCTGAACACACTTATACTGGCTCCATTGTCCCAATCCATGCTCAAACATCGCTGTCTCCACACCCATATCTGTCTGAACAATGGCTCGAGTTGTGCAGCAGATAAGTGTATCTGATCACGTGTTGATGACACGTCTCTCACAATGGCAATGTTCAGCACTTGTGTCTCAGCCTATAAATGGGCCTGTTGTTAAACGACATGTAAGTGTTTTGTCTATCTGCTCTTTCCGTTTACTAATGAGCCTGGGAAAACGAAAATCTCCTGTAGATCCCATCTCATCACCAGCCACAGCAAATGATTTTGCCACTGGCGGTAGTGCCGCTTCACCAGCAAAGAAGGCAAAGACATGTAGCCCTGAAGAGACGGCATGGCAAAAGAAATACAGCAAGCTTACCCTCGAGGAAGCCAGAGGTCAGCATTATTTCATTCCGAATCTTATATTGCTTATACTAGCCAGATAAACAAGTCGAAAAATGGGGTGAAGATACTGATATCTACAGCCACTTCGTCATGCCCCCTGACATTGTTACTGATAGCAAAACCAATATTCCACAGTATAAATTCGTATGCAAGCAGTAAGTGTATATAGACTCATATTTATTCTACTGAACATTCACTAGTTATCGCCACAAGTCAGTATGCCGTGCTGTGTGGTCGACTTCAACAGGCAACCTCAACCGTCACATCAAGAGTTGTCTTGGCGACAAAACTCCACCTAATCAACTCAGTGTCAAGAAATTTGCCCAGGGCTCCACTTATTCGAAGGGTAAATTCCACACTGAACTTGTATGCTGGGTCTCAACATGCAAACGGCCCTTTGCTATTGTTGAAGATCCACCGCTGCAGACCATTTTCAAGATGCTCAATGATAATGTAGAGCTAACCTCAGCCTCGACAATGGCATGAGATGTCAAGCGGGTGTTTGAGAAATCGCAGGCTGCAGTTAAAGTATTCCTTCAGGTATGCAGTGTATTGTTTCTTTACTTTCTTGTCTAAACTATGCAGGCGTTACCTGGCCGAATCCACATTGCATTTGATGGCTGGAGCTCACCCAATGTGATATCAACACTCGGAATTAATGTGGTCTATGCACATGAAGGTATTATGAGGGTAGTGACACTTGATCTTCTCCAGTAAGTACGCCTGCAATCTATTTGCAGAACTACTATCTATTAGGCTGAAACGTGCCCATAAGGGTCAGTATCTTGCTGACGTGACGTTCAAATGTCTACAGGACTATGGAATCGAGTATCCGCAAATGGTATTATCTATTCTGAAGACTTGCATAGCTATTAGGACAAACCTGTGACAATGCCTCAAACAATGACACCATGCTGTCATCTCTCGAGCTCCTGCTTCCTCAGTATTCGTTCAGCCAGGAGGACTTGTTTCACAGTGAAGAAGTGCTAGCTGGGGTACGCACACGCATTCGATGCTGTGCACATATCATCAATCTTGTCGTCAAGGTGAAGATCTCTTTCCATGCTGATACATATTCACATGCTTCAACAGGCCTTCCTCAGCCAATTTGACTGTCCGAAAAAGAAGAAAGGTGCTTCTGCATGGGATGATGGCGCACTGTATGATGCATTGGACGAACTGGATGAAGAAGATGAGGTTCCTGACGAAGATGAAGAGGAAGCCCTCAATGAGACTGATGAAGAACGAGAGCTAGTGGATGCTGAGGAAATTGAAGAGTTAGCCATGAACCTTGAGGAAGTCCAACAACTGTCCAATGATGATGTTCAGTTGGGGCGAATCAGTGTAACAAAGGTTGGTTGCTATGGTTTCATCTAGTCATTCTAACCCTTTGTTAGATCAAATTAATGGGTAAACGGATTCAAAACAGCGATACAATGCAAAATGATTTGCATGCGATGTGCCTTGAGGTGAAGATCGAACCAAACAAGATGATTCGATGTGTTGCAACTCGATGGAATACTGTGAGTGATGTTGTTTCACGAGGCTGCCAGCTTCAGAGGGCGCTTGACTGTGTTGCAATGATGGACTCGCACAAGCAGAAGCTTCGCAAACTTCATCTTCAGACCTCAGAGTGGGCACTTCTGTGGGAGATTCAACCTATCCTTCGTGTATGTCCTCTCTGACCTTCAACCCATGGTCTGATCGCATTTTTTTTTAGAATTTCAAAGACGCGACATCACGAATCGAAAAGTCGGCCATTCCACTAATCTATGAGGTTATCCCAATCATTGACGTCTTGACAGAGTCAATGGAAAAGCATGTCAACAATCGGCGACTGCAGCCTGTAGTCCGTGCAGCATGCACCCGCGCATATGCTGTCTTCAACAAGTACTATGCCAAGACAGACGAGTCCATTATGTATCGGATTGCCATGCATATGTGAACTTCCCGTTATTTCGCTTCAGTTCTGAGTAATACACAGTTCTTCATCCACGCTACAAGAAGTCCTACTTTATGCATAAAAAATGGCTACCAGACTGGATTGAAACTGCAGTCAATTTGACAGAGGAGATTTGGGCAAAGTACTATAAGCCCACAATCACGCGTACTCAAGAACCAGACTCACAGGTAAGTGTGTACGCCTACAATGTTACTTAGTTCTGATTGATTATAGGAATCGACACAGAGCAGCGGGGGTCTATTTGACGATATTGATAGCTTCAACACTGGACCTGAAGGTGCTGATGCCTTCCATGTGTTTCTTAGCAGTCGCCATGAGGATGGTGTGACTGATCCGATATCATACTGGACGTCGCGGCTTGATAAAGTGGGTCAGCCTATCACATCAAATGGGGCACTAGCACGTATGGGTTTAGATTTTCTTTCAGCACCTGGTATGTATTTGTGATATTGAAGTTCTAAATGCTTAAATCATTTAGCTTCGTCCACAGACACTGAGCATGATTTTTCAGTGGGAGGACTTCTAGTGTCAAAACTGCGTCACAACCTTAGTTATGAGTCGCTGCGATATCTGATGACTCTAAACTCTTGGTTCAAGCAGGGCCTTGTTCCTGAGCCCGATTGTGTCAAGATGTTTAGTGACATTTTGAAGCGTCCAGAGAATGGGGGGAGTGGTAAGAAGTCCTCCTCTGATGAGGTAGATATTGTAGAGGCCTCAGAGTAAATGTAGTCTTGATGAACCGTAATTTTACCAACTCTGAGCTGCGACCCGCAAGGAGCCGGATCCGCTCGATCAGGATGAACTGGGGCTCATTGAACCCCAGGTTGGGTGACAGGTCGGCCTGAGGGTTAACCGCAGTAAGACAGGAACCGTGATGGTCACTACGTGGGATGTTCCCTATGGTAAGGTAGACAGGATACACAACCTTGCCCTTTCTGAATTGGGCAAGCTGGGTTTTATCTGTTGCAATAATTACTGGTACAACTGTCGCACCGGCCGGAAACTCTGCGTGGTGCTGAAAAATTTAAGCACTTGACAAGAAAAGGGACTGTCATTTACCTGAAGTGTCCACCACCAATCAGCCATCCACATCTCATGGATTACTCTGACCTCCTGGTGACCTCTACGGGAAAAAATCTGAGAGGGACGATAAACAATGTCGTTTGCCAAAGTCGGGTCTCCCAGGAGAGCTTTCACCGCTTCGAGTGAGTCTCAATAATGAACAATAAAGTTCTCATTTGGAATATCGGCGAAAGACAAAACCTTGGAGCGCCAAGGTCTGCATCTGTGAGGAAGCCCATCCATCTTCTGATGAAGGGTACAGGTGTCTTTGAACGAAAGACCCAGCTGATCTACGACCTATAAAGAATTAACGAGTGTAAATTAATGTTAGAAAACTTACTCTAGGAATTTTGAGCAGACGATCAGCAGCACTGTTAGACGCGGAGTCTCTGATTATCCAATCAGCCATTCTCCAGTCCATTTCAGAGCTGAATGGACCCCAAGAATCATCTGTTTTATATCTCTGGTGCCATTCCTGCACAAGTTCGATGGGAGGAGTTATCACAGAACCTGCTCGCCGACTAGGTTCAGGTTCTACTTGGGACAAGGTTGGCTGAGGTACTGTCGATGGTCCTGCGGACTCCTCCACATCTATGTCCATGGCATCTTCCGAGACTGCTGGGTCAGGCATTTCAAAAGGATCCCCATAAGCCTGGATATATTCCTTCCATAATTTTGCCACTTGCTCTTCCGACACATCCTCTGTCTCATTCCCCCGGTCTAGATTGTCTTTGCCAGATTCCTGCTCGTCCTCGACCACCATATCATCTGGCATCTCCACACTCTGACTCCATGATTCATTAATTTCAGCTTCAAGCCATTTCCATCGTTCTTCAAGTTGCTTAGTACGGCGACGCTGTCTCGCTGTCAAGTCATAAATTGTGTTTATTCTAATAGCAGGTTGTGTGGTTGTCTCGCTGGAGCTGGTATGTAATTCCAGTTTGCCTAGACGGTACCAGGAACAGGTCTGAGCAGATGACATATGGCTCGTCAGGCCATGCCTGGACCTGTAGGAGACGAGGCAGACAGGACAAATGAGGTTGCCTGTCAGAACATTCTCATCAATACGCTCCTGTATCTGCTGAATGCGTTCACGAAGTTCGTCAGGGGTTGTCGGAGCTCGCAAAGCATTCACAGGTGGTTGACATTGTGATCGTTGGCGCTGTGTGGCATTTTGTCAGGTTGGCAGTATAGGCATTGGGATGGTCTGAGAAAGTGGGAGTTCAGAAAAATGGTGTGTGCATACTGGCCTTAAGTAGAATGTCAGCGGTCTTCCCAAACGAAAAAGAACATACAATTGATAGTGCAGGAATGAAGAGCTTGACACCACCGGCTCCAATATATCTAGAAGCGGAAGCCGTCTGTGGATAAGAGTTAAGTTGGAGCTGGGGACTACGTAGAATCAGCTGCACCAGAAGTCTTCTGAAGTCATGAGGTTCGCAATACCCATGGAATGCACCGGATGTCCCAGGACTATCAGATGGAATAAGGAAGTCGCCGCTCTGCTAGAAACCTTCTGAGGTGAAGAATGAGGCTCGCAATCCACAGGGAGTGCGCTAAATGTCCCAGGACAATCCAGGGGGAGTACAGGGAGTTGGAGCTGGGAATTACGTTGAATCAACTGCAGTAGAAGTCTTCTGAAGTTATGAATGAGGTTCGCAATACCCATGGATCACGCCAGATGTCCTGGGACTATCCAGATGGAATAAGCAAGTCGCCGCTCTGCTAGAAGCCTTTTGAGGTGAATAATGAGGCTCGCAATCCACAGGAGGTGCGCTGAACATCCCAGGACGATCAGGGGGAGTACAGGGAATCCCGTCGAATCAGCTCCAGTAGAAGTCTTCTGAAGTCATGAATGAGGTTCGCAATACCCATGGAATGCGCCGGATGTCCCAGGACTATCCAGATGGAATAAGGAAGTTGCTGCTCTGCTAGAAACCTTCTGAGGTAAGAATGAAGCTCGCAATCCACAGGGACTGCGCTGAACATCCCAGGACGATCCAGGGGAGTACGGGGTAGCAGGATTCAGCGAGAATCCACTTGAAATGGTGATTAGAACGTCCTAGAATTTCTTGCGGGAGGCCATGCGACACAAATACCTTGTCTGCGGCGTCTAACGCAGACAAAGGCCATGTTTGACACAACAACACCAAACACTGTCCCAATCCCGTAACAGGCAAGCAAGCATACTCGGCGCAAACCGGTAATCATCTTCAGGAGAGTCCATAATTAAGTAGTTAGAGTGTTAAGACTGAAACAGGTAACATGACACCGAGCCTGCCTTTTTAATCTTTTTACGTACGGTACGATAACGCGTAGCATTACAACTTTTAAAAATCAGTGAACATACAACATCGAGGAGAATTGGTTTTTTAGGGCGCAGATTATGGAGATGTAACGAGGAGAGTACAGATGGATTTGAAGTCGTCTGGGAACAAAAGTAGCAATAAGAGTAGGGGAACGTAGGTGTTTTTACTGACCTGGTTGTATCTCGCATTCAACTAACTCCAATCCTCGATCCTCCCTTCGTCTCTCCTTCGTAGAATATGCTACGCCACTGCAATTGACCTCTTCGTGTGTATATCAAAAAAGCTACCTCTTCATTTGTCTGCGTTATCCAAGTGTCACACCAGTAACCCATATGCGCCATCGACCCAGCACTATCTCGATCCACCTTAGCCCGCTAACTAAAGGGGAGACCTCTATTGCTACGCTGACCGAGGCTTCCTAAAGCTCGGTATCAGCTCGGACTGCTGCAGAAGGGAGGATGAGTGGAAGAAATGCCATCCAAACTTGATATGGTTTGGCAGTGCAGTTAGAACAGAGTTCGCGTACCAGCTAGGTACGTTCTTGGATGAATTCAAAACCTGACCACATGAGTAGAGAGACTGGTCCACCAACGGGTAGAAGATGAGTTGGGGTTTCGACAGATTCGTCAATATTGTAGGAGATGCAGACGAAACCACATAGAGTTCTTTTACATAGGGAAGGGCAGGAATCTGGAGAGAGTGTGGTGGGGGAGAGTGAGGCCTCTGGTCATTGAAGAGGCGAAGATTTTGAGATGTATTCATAGGAGGAGGTAAATCGTTAGAACAGGATGTATTTTGTGCGAGCAACCAAGCTCTGTGATACAGAAATGAGGACTGTATTTCCCAGAAAACATGCTGGATGTCTCAAGGCAATTTCTGAAGCGACTTTCTTCAATGAGAATATAAGGATTGCAGCATTTCACAGGAAATGCACTGGATGTCTCAGGACGATCCAGACACAAAGCGATGCGAGAAAGAGAATGAGATTGACAAGTTGCTGGCATTTGATACAAAACGTTCAAGATACGATTGGATAATTCTACAACACTGCTACAAAGTCAGTAAATGAATTCTAGACAGATTGGGCGTACCGAAATTAAGCTACAATTCAAGGATACAACAAAAATTCTGTCAAATGAGTGTTCAAGTTTTTGTCCTTACTTAACCTTACTTAAGATGACCAAAAATCTGCGATGATGCAAGTTAGCAAAATAAATTTGAGACCATTTAGACGCACCAGGATTCAGCTATGCTCAAGATGATACGGAGACTACAATGAGATCCAGATAGAGGGACGGGTGTCTAGAATGATGGTGGGATCGTTGTTGAGCACCGGCGCCATCTGAGGCTGATGCTTTCCCGGTATCGGACAAGCCTGAATTGCAGTATCAGATAGATGGCGAGGTAACACAGCTGCTCGCCGGAAGCATTGGTAGAATGTCTGCATGTAGACCATGGCAATTTCTTTCTCCAGTTCCTTCAAGTCATCAACCGACCACTTCACCCTGTCGACTTTCGCAATCCAACCAGTTTGATTTGTCCATCTCCATCTGGACATGACTCGAGCCATCGTGAAGAGATAATTTGCTCTTTCCCTTGGTGATGAGCTTGCGATTCCATGGTTTGCTACTAGAAGAGAAGGTACCGAGAAAGACTGGTCCGGAAAACAAGCCATTAGATCTGCATGGATGGCAGGATATTCCTCGTATGGGGTACCGCATCTGCCACGGGTATCTAGAGCGTGTAATTCATAGTGGAAATTCATCTCTGCCAATTCCCATAGGATTTGTTCGAAATGCCCTGGTCCCAACTCATCAAACAGGATGTGGTGCCAGGACGGTTTGAGGCTGTAGAAATCAACACATTCGGACAACTGAACATCAGGATCGTCACTGATGGTCATCCCCAGAAATGAGAGCATTTGTCTCCATATTTCCTCGTGCTGCTTTGTATGTGTACCTGGTCCGTCACTACCTAGCATCTGGGACAAGAAGTCTGCCGCCAGAAGGGCGTTCCAAACTTTACTGTGCTGCAGCTGCGCTTCGGAGCCTTGAAACGAAAGCCGAAAAATCAGGATCAGGCAGTATTTTAGCCATGAGCGAAACAAAGCCTTTGACTTGGCTTCTGTCCAAGTGGAAATCATGAAAGCCGGCTCAGGGATGACGTATGCTGAGTCTGAAATCACTTTTTTGTACGTGAAGAGGCACTCTCTGGTGTCAACATCAAGCTGAGCTCGCATCCAGTATCAAAGTCCTGGAGGGTAGAAAGGACATTCCGGGTCCTGAAATTTAGACTGAGTGAGGTGTTTAAATCGATCTTGCATATCTGAACAGCTGTTAGTTTGATGTTCAGGAGGATACTCTGATCACTTACAAGGCGAAGCAAACATCTTGTTTCTTTGTTTGGAGGTTAATGCTTGTTTACGAGTTGCCTGTCGAAGCGGACCTATGTCAGAAACCAAAGGCTCTGGTAAACATTTGGCATGGAAAGGGTCAGGGAATCGAATACAGTAATGTGCAAAGTTTTTGATAGACTCATAGACCTTTGAGTCAGATGCGGCACCGACATATAAGGGTACTGCATTTGGGAGAACGTCAGTGGAGAAGCCCATGTCTTGGGGGTGCTGCATCGTCGTAATTTCTTGGATGCGAGCCTGGAGAGCATTTTCATAGGGACATATGAGCCAATGGTTAATGCCCCACCACCGAAAAAGCTGTACATGTTGAATGTTGGTGGCGAATGCCCCTAGGGTGGCTTTGAAAGTCTCTGTACTTGCTATATTGCCATCCTTAATGTCTAGGTAGTTGAGGAAGGCTTCAATCTCCAGTAAATTGCATTGGATTGCCCTGACTGTTCGACACAAGGAACGGAATCCCATTTTGAGATATTCGAGACGAGTGAATAGAGAACGATTGTCGAGTACGAGGTCTTCCAGTAATCTATGATCACTTAAAACAATGTTGGCCTCATTCATACGATTCCAGAGGGATGCATCAAACTGAACAAGCTGAGCGTGTTTCGTGTGGCTTAGCTGCCCAAGCCCAGTGTATACATCTGTTGTGCTGTAGTTGAAGTCGCAACAGTCAGGCAGATCCCAGAGGCAAGAGCGGTTGGCGTCAGACATGTCTCGACAATGGATGAATGGAAGGTGTGGCAATGAAGGAAGGTATGGTTGGGGCCACAGGAGAAAGTCGTCCTCAGCAAATAAATGGTCCATGTGTTCGACTATAGTACGATTGCCACCTAGATGTGGAGCGGGAATGTAGTCACTGATGGTGGTTATGCAACTGATGTCGTCATTGAGCACGGCAGCGAAACGGGCAGCATCTGGACATAACATGAAGTTATCATTGGGAACTTGACAAAATACTTACCAAGCTCTGCAGTAAAGTTTACAGGTGCAAGGTTTTTGTTGCAGAGCAATAGTTTGGGATTGGTGAATAGCTTTCTATGGGATAGAGTGGACATATCAGAACATTAAACTTGTCGAATCTTCGTATGGAAAAGAGTGGAGAGCGATAGTCTCACTGGAGACCACCAGAGCTTGTCACTGGCAAGACCCTTAGTGGTAAATGATATAACACAATGTATACTTGAAATAGATATCAGTTGATTAGGCCTTGATTAGGGCCAAGCAACACTCACCAGGATGAGTAGGGATGAGTAAGGAGATGTCAGAGCATGTGACTGAACGATACTTTGTACTATTCTATCGCTTGTACTGTACATTCCCTTGGATACCCCATTTACAATCGTTATGATCTCTCAATATCGTTATAAACCAAGTAAGTGCTGACTCCCCATATACTTAATTGTTATAGCTCATTAGGCACTGAGAAACGAGGTTTCGTTGGAAGCAACCTCGAGCCCTGGTATAGCAGCGCAGACATCCAAGGATGGTGCACTTGTGAGTTTAGCATTTTCTCTTTATATGGATCTCAATCCATGTAGTCATGGAGGACAGGCATCAGATCATCCCCAACTTGAATGAGGGCATCAACAATGCAAAGCCTGTGACTTACTTTGGTTTGTTTGATGGGCATGGAGGTATCCATCATGAATGCTCCGAAACCTCTCTTCTAAAAAGTTTCAGGTTGGCGCTCAGCAGCTTATGCCATGAAGAATCTTCACGAGAGATTGCTTGAAGAAGAATCATACCATAGGCATGACTATTGCAGTGCACTGGAGAGAGCTTTTCTAAGTATCGACAAAGAAATCTGTTCAAGTCCCTGTAAGTTGTTTCCCTGTTTAAATACAACTTAATCAAAGGCTCAAATTTTATTTTTAGCCTTTGATTTGAAAGGGTCTGGTTCCACTGCAATGGTTGCGCTGTTGGCTGACGATATTCTTCACATGTATGCCCGAAGTGCTGTTCTTCTTTCTAGCTGAAAACTGATACAGGCTCATGTTGGTGATTCACAAGCTGTAATATGCCGGGGCGGTCGTGTGAGGGATCTTAATTGGCTGCATTTGCCATTCATGGTGGGTAGTATTACGTTGGTCTTTCTCTCGTTAATATGGTTGGACTTCAGCCAGACGAGCACGAACGTATTAGGAACGCAGGAGGTTTCGTCGAAAAAAGACGTGTCAACAGTACGAATGCATAATCGAAGTGCTCTTGTTTATACTTCTCTTCTAGGGCGACTGGCTATGAGTTGGAGCATCAGTGATGTGCATTTCAAGAGTGATGAAAATCTGCCTCCCGAAAAGCAGATTGTCACTGCCGTTCCGACTCATACCATTTATCAAGTCACATCTGAGGATGAATTTTTTGTTCTCGTCTCAGATGGTATTTGTTATATTTTCCAGATACCAATTAATGTTTGCAGGGATTACAGAATGTTTAGAATCACAACAGCTCGTGGATATTATCCGATATCATATCTCATTAGGTGCAATGCTTGCCCAAGCTTGTACGTTCATATGCGACATCTGCATTGCTCCCTCAGCTTGGCAGAAGCACCAAAAACACACACACGGTTCTGACAACATGACCATTATCATTGCTGCATTCTTGCACGGAAAGGAAAAGACAGCGTGGATGCAATGGATCTCTAAGCGAACGAAGGCAAGTAAAACCCTTCGGACATTCCTCAGCTTTATTGTGTTGCTGGCATGCCGCTGGTTCAGCATCCGGCTTGTATTTCACTGGACTTCGATTATCGTATTCAGCCACCTACTGTAGAACTGTTAAAGGCTTCTTATCAGCAGTTTCGTGTTCGGTAGAACTAGCAAGAGACTAGTACTGGCTTTTGTATTGTATTTCATGACAGTAATCAGTCACATTGATATTAAAAAGTCCCGCTCGAAGATTGTGCCTCGAGGTCTCTTCATGTCTTTACACGTCCGCAATGATCTCGAACGTAATAAACCTGCATGTTCTGACCCGGACTCGCTCTCATCCAGGCTCTGCAATTCAGACTCGGTTACAGAGTGCATATATGATATGGACTGGAAGCCCATATCAGAAAGTGAACGAGCTGCCCAACACAAGTTTAGAAGAACCCTTACCCTCTTCGAGGTTCTATACAAATTGTCCAAAGAATCTCCAAAATCGTTTCGCACTTTGGATTGGAAAAGGCAATATCTAGATCAACTTACAACCGGTGTGTATCCGGATGACGACTCAGCAAATCTGGGGGCCAGTGCCATTGAGCAAAAACTTGAACCTGTACTCCACCCCTGCATACCTCCAAATGACTCGGTACACAGAGCCACTGTCAATCTATTGACATATTTGGCCATTCTCCTGGTCAGAAACACAGACGTCATCGCAGTTACCTATTCTCCGTATTCTGATCCACACACTGGAAGTGAACACATTACTGTCGTAAAAAACAATCAGTATAAGGTGGTTCTTGATAACCATGGCAAAAGGTGAGCCTCCGAGCACCGAAGTTACATACTAGTACTCATTTGAGATTGGCCTTACACAGTCATCATGCTGTCGTCAACGAAGCCCACCTTGACAAGCGGCTCAATACCCTTAACCAATATTTCCTACTAGATAGGGAAGGGCTGACTCGGAAAAAGAACGACTTTCTTCTCGAAACAACAGAGTATTGCAGTCCCAAACTGTACCGCCGTTTCAAAGTGGCCAGCATGAAGGGGTTCGAAGCATTGGACACAATAACTTATGCCATAAACCCCAGCTCTTTCCCCCTGATCGCTGAACTCCCCCGCATGGATGGTGATGCCATGTGGGTCGCATCATGCACTAGATTTGTGTGTGGACTCGATTTACCAGACGACTCGGATCTGATGACCGACCAGCTCAGAGAGCTTCAACCGTACACAGCTACTACTAGCCACATAATACAACACCAAGGCTTGGTAAATAATCTGTTCACTCTCGTCTCCAGTTCCCTCACATCAGGAAAAACCCTTTTTGACCTGGCAAACCTGGCAAACTTGAGTAAACCTGAGTCAACCTAAGTCAACCTGAGCTGATCTGGGACTAACCTAGACATGACCTGGGCTGACCTGGGTTGACTTGGGCTAACCTAGACATGACTTAGGTTGACCTGGCTGACCTAAAAATTGAGACTTAAACCTGGGACTGACCAAGGTTGACATAGGTTGATCCAGGTCAACCTTGAGGCATCCAGATTAAAAAGGGTTTTTCCTGATGCACGAACTCCGAGTCTCCAAACCTCAGCATTTACAATAACTCTACCCGCCCTCTCTTCTTCAAAACATTCAAGTCACTACTGTATGCTTACGGAGCATTATCAAAGTCTCTGGGCGAGGCTGCTGTTAAGGCTAGTAATAGCTACGGTACGACAGGATCTGCCAGTGGGGGCGAAAATACAGTGACTGAAGCTGACAGAGCTAATGTGAATGATCTCACAGGGCTGGCTATCTGTTTGCGTCACTTCACTGCGATCCAAGTTTTTGGTTTCCTTCTTCACGACATAAACTCTGCCATGTGTTCACTGATAATGAACAAGCAGAAGAAAGCAGAGCAGAAGAAAGCAAAGCAGGAACGACAGGTGGAGGAGGAAGAAAGAAAGGCGCAATTGAAAGACATAAGGAGGGAAGAATTTACAAAGTGCCAGGCAGATGCAGTGAACCGGAAATCGAAACCAGAGATGTTTAAAGTGGAGCTGGAGGAGATTCGCTCTAAAAGGTGGAAACGGAAGGCTGAGAAGCAAAGTCGAAAGCAAGCATTGGCAAAGGCAACACAGGAGGGAGAGCCTGACTCAGAGAGGAAATCGGAGTCAGGACTTGAGGTGTGGCAGCAGCAGCAAAAGATAATCGTGGAGCAGACAACTCGGGATCAAAAGGGAAAGAAGGTGGGAAATCCCCAGCAGTCCGAGTCTAGATCATTTTCATCTGCGTTTCAAACTCTTACCAACCGCTGGGGCAAGAAAAAGGAAACCGCTGGGGATGCAATTTCCTCTCAAGTCGATTCCCCTACAGACCAGCGGCAGAAGATCACCAAGCCCACTGCCAGCAACAATCTGTCTCAAGATGTCAGTCAGATGTTGAACGATAGACTTAGAGGATGAAGAACATGAGATTGAAGCAGAAATCGAGGAGCACAAAACCATCGAGGCCACCAACACGACTGCTACAGAGGCCACTAGCGTGACACACAGTGACTCCATTCCACCGGCAGTATTGAAGGAGGCGGATACTTTTTGCAACCAGCTCGGGGCCTGGGTGCGAGTGCTCGTCATGCACATCAAGGCCGCTGAGCACGTAATTGCGAAGGTCTCAACTAACACCACCCACATACAGCTCACATTTGGAGTTTTCACTCCCTGGGATGAGGAGCCAGATCCAGAGTGCACGCTGGAAGCTGTCTTGCAAGAGCTTGGAAACGAGAACCCAGCTGCTTTGCAAGGGCTACTTCAAAGCAACAAAAAATTAGGTCCGACTCCAAAACCATTCTCAGGCGTAGTCCACTGTGAAGCACAGCTAGCAGTGTTCCTTGTCCAGGTGGCAAAGGCAAGCTTTTTGTTACTCAGTCGGAACCTTATTCAAGTTTAGTGCATGCGCCAGTCACAAGATTGTGCCTTTGAGGATGTTTGTATCGGGGTCTCCAAGCTTTGCTGCCCTGTCTGCTTCCACTACCTTCATTCTCTCAGTAAGCAGTACAACATCAACATCTATGTTAAAGGCTTCCACAAGCACGTCTCAGACTTGTCACTCCCTCATCAACTCCATGTACCTGCAACTATTGAATTCTTCAACAAATGGGGCACAGCAGCACTGAATGATCTGGTTCCCGACATGGCACCAACCTCCAAATCTACAGTTTCTACGAGTTCAATCCTCAGCCGTCCCATATCCGACACGAGTGACACTATGAAGCAACCTGAGGTGTACGCCGCCCGAATTATAGCGGGTGGAGGACCCTCAGTTTTGTTTTCTAAACTTTCGAAATTACTCCAAGTACAGAACAGTTCGTCAGGATAGTCTACTGTGACTCAAGTTTATGTATTTGGACGTAGATGAATATTGTATTGTAAACTCTTTAGTAACTAGCTTTTTTTGACATTGTCAGCATGTGGTGTCTGTCCAAGTCGTCCTTCACCTCCAACTTGAATTACCAACTCCTTCATGATACCAGGTGTATCGTAGCCGTGGTCCTTGTGGATATGGATCTCACTTCCCAGAGTCGCCATTCACCTCCAATGATTACCCACTGACTCCAAGTCCCTGACGATACCAGGTGTATCGTAGCCGTGGTCCCTGCGGATACGGATCCCACTTCCCATGCCAATGAGAAACCCATTATTCTCTGGCTCATGAACAATTAGTGTCTGCTGGCAAGCGTCTGGTTCAATTAATGCACCATAGCCTGCCAGTGAGTTATGTAGCCGAAAATTACGTGCACACCTCAATCGGGAAGTCTCAACAATGTACTTGCCGCTTATATTTTTTGGTTCGGACCAATGCAGTTTCCAGGTGTCAGCCTTACCGACGTAGAAGCCGCCTCTCTGGTCCAATTGTTCACCCATTTACGCGGTCCATCCTTACCTCCTGAACTGCACCATTTGTGGTCCAGAATTGACACCACCCGCAGTACTGCTTCCTTAGCCCCACCTACTCACTCTCTGTCATACCTCCCTAGTAGTCTTTGCTCTGGTTGCCAGAGGCAGAGAAGTAGCGACACACATAGGTTCATCCCTTATGTGGTCCCTACCACAAGCTCGAGAGAGAGACGCTGTTGCAGAGGTGGAGTGAACCTTCCCCCAGCTCGCAGCAGAGAATGGGAAGTTGCCGCCGAGCCCTTCCTGCCTTCCAATGTCAAGGCTATCCAGTTTCTTACCAGCCTTATTCACAGTTCGCACTCTCCTGTTAGTGGGATCTCGGGGTTGCGATCAACTCTACAAAAAGAATCAGTGGAGTTCGCTTCAGAATGCAAACAGACGCTCATGGCATATCTGATGTGTTGTGCAGCTAGCGAGGCCACTACTGTCTCTGCTCAGTTGCTTAGCATGTTGCGCCTGATGGATCTGGCTTTCAAAGTTGATATGTAGGTCTTCTACGTACGCTACTCTTCCTTAAACTAACTTGTTACTAGGCTTAGGAAACAACACCAGGGCAAAAATTTTTCCATAAGAAAGCTCTACGACACTCACATTGGGAATCTTTCTAACAAACCCGCAGTCGAATTTCGACTATTTAAAGACTACCATCAGCAAGGATGCTCTCTAGTGCGTCTAGCTGCAGCGGGTGGACTCCATTTCCTTGCACTCATTGCGGGAAATCGCAAATCTTCGGAATGCTGCAGAATGAATTCAACTACGCTTGACGCTGTATGTCATGCTTTGAGATACCCAAGAGAAGCACTGGAAGGGGACCAAGGTGAGCAAGGAGCTGTATCTGGTACTCCTAACCCATATACTTCCAGAGTACCATATGTACCAACATATACGGGGCAGACTCATTCTGCTACTTAACACACTTCGCCAACAATTGCCGCTCCAGTATCGCATGGGAGAAAAGGTTTACAACGGAGGTGATTTACAGGCTACCGACCTGTTGTTTGAAAGCATCATTCAAAAGTACGCATCATCCTCCTTCAATGCGTATGTGTTCACACAGGAAATAGTAATATCAAACTCCTTCCCAGGGACAAAGCGAGTTGGGCTTGTTTTCAGGAGCCTGGTTCAGAGAATTCAACGACATTAGCATCTGACCTTTGTCCCTCAACGTCGCTGGCTATCTCGAGTTCAAGAAGCCCCTCTCCTGCTGCCCCTCGCTCTCTCATCCAACCCGACACATATTTATGGATTTCTTTTGATTTAGCAGCTCAAGGGAATAGGACAGTCCCGTTTCCGCAGGATCAGGCTCTCCGGGACGTATGGACTAGGGAGCAAAGGGAAAAGGCAGAAGAAGTGGTAGAACCTCCAACATTAGCTGCCTTGCACCAGCAGGCAAGTACGATGTATCCTTGAAAGACACAACTGATACTCAGTTAGTTATCTTACAAATACTACAATCAAGGCATGCGCTTGGACACACACTACGTCAAGATCCATAGGAACTTGTTTGACAGGTTAGCTTTACTTAGCACATCCTCTTCCTCCTGATATCTCAATATTCAGCAAAACTTTTCAATTGGATGATGTTAACAGAGACCTGGTGGGATTCATTGCAGGAGACATGCCTGATCACCTCAAGAAAACGCTCTTCAGCAATCTCTCTTCACTTCTGGAGATTCATGGCAACTTTGAATGGACAGAGGGTGGAGAGTCATTTGAGGCCATTCACTTTTCTCACTATATGCGATGCAGGACCAAGGTAGCTCTTTCCAGTCTGGAGCCTGACTGATAGTATATTGTAGGGTACAAACGCTCCCACTCACATTCATCCTTACCGTCTCGAGGTCAAGGATAAGGCTCGTACGAACTATTTGCAGTTTGTACCCAACATCTCAAGAGATACAGAACACCAGGCACCCCTCTACGACATTCTTACGACAACTTTCAACGAAGTTTTCTGCTGGATGACCGAGAAGGTAGATGCTTCTCAGAAAAATCATTGTCCCTTATCAACTCATTCTAGCTTTATAACCATTTTCCAGATATATATGAAGAGATTGAACTGTTTGCCACCGTGCTGCCTAATAACTTCCATAGCCCCACTTATCCTTTCACCAGTTTCGTTCTCAACCTCAACGTCTCCACCAAGGCCCACAGAGACTACAAGGACCTCAAAGCCTGTATCGTGCTTGATATAGGTGATCACGAATCCGGCGATTTGGTTCTCTACAAACCTGGACTGGTGATTCCTCTCAGAAACGGAGACATGGCTATTTTCTTCTCCAACAAAGTAACACACTTCAATTTACGTTACTCTGGAAAGAGAGCCTCACTGGTACTACATAGCGATGGGTCAGGCCGATATTGGGTCGAGAACAAAAACAGCTGGGGCAGGAATGAATACGTAATGTAATTGTGACTCAGAATCACATGATGTTTGTCTTAAAAAGGACATGGTGCTGACTCCTGTTATTTTTCTTACCATTACTTTTCGCATTCACACCTCAAGTGGTCTCTCTAGTAGATCACTTTAGAATTCATATATCAGACCCCGAAAGGTAATGTTTTCCGCCTTCCGCCTCGTGATCTGGTATCCGCTATAACTCATTACAGGTAGGAAGATGTCACAGTCTTGCACAGCGCCGGTGTCGTACTGTGTTACTTCTAGGGTTAGTGCCACTGGCGTTAAAATGATAGTGCCACTCACTACACCATTTTATTCACCTCCAAAGAATCTGGGTGCCCTGCAGCCAGAGCCTGATCCCTCCACCAAGAGAGAGAGGAGAAAACCACTTCTGCGAGATGGCGCTGTAGGTCCCGCAGGTCTAGCGGGTCTGAAAAGTCCCTTGATGTTGTATTACGATCGTTCTATGAAGCCCTGCATTGCTTCGGGATCCGACTTAGCCATGGTCCAAAAAACTTTCCAGGTATATTATATCTCGCTGATTGCTTTTTCTAGGCAAAGGCCATGTGTGCAGGCCTGTATGCGTTCGTATGGGAGAACCAATCTTACGTCTGTGATATCCATTCTTTAGAAGATTTTTTGCAATGGTTTAGGTTCCTTACACAATTATATCAGGGCAGCATACAGAAACAACCTGCCAAGGTTGATGAGAAAGATGTGTCATCCGCCTCCCCAACTGTTGCATCCCAGACGAAGGTGAAGTCAAATTCATCTGCGCCAAGCATCTCACCTTTAGAAGTCTCAAGTTCTAAACCGTCTTCGGCAGTTCCTCCACATGAACTGGTGTCGACCTGTATGTCAGCGTCTTCAGCTGCACCTGGGGCAGAACCTTTGCAGCAGGGCGCAAACAAGGGAAAAGATCGGCGTGAGTATGTTTCAGTTGTGGGACTGGTTCTAAAAGTATATTTCAGAAATTCAGCGTCAAGGTGCTATGATCCTCAGTCAAGTAGGATGTTTTAGAGATCATTTCATCCTTTCTGATTGCTCTCAGACTGAAGCTCAGCGGATCATGGATGCAAATGCAAATGCTCAATGCCTCCAAAATAAGTTTGCTTTGACAGCAAAAGCAAAAGCAAAAGCAAAGCCAGCGCCGCCAACTACAGACTCCGATTCAGGTGAGTTTAGCCAGTAATGTGATAAATCCTGAAGTCTTTTAGAATTCATCTCACACCCTACTCGCAACAGTTCACCTGACCCAGAGCCTCAAATCAATATTAGTTCTTCGGAGGATGATTGCCCAGTACCTGGCAAGTCCACCAAGCGAAAAGCTGTAAGTAGCGGCTGCCATACTGCTGTCTACTAAAGATCTGGTAGCGCCCTCTGGCTAATGTGGAGGACAATATGGTAATTCTGAATTTTTTTGGGAACGGGACTCATTTGTTGCACAGATTCAGCAGCTCTCCCCAACCAAAAAGGCGACTAAACGTC
Source organism: Megacollybia marginata (assembly GCA_003313965.1). Taxonomy (NCBI): domain Eukaryota; kingdom Fungi; phylum Basidiomycota; class Agaricomycetes; order Agaricales; family Porotheleaceae; genus Megacollybia; species Megacollybia marginata. Next base: position 74,842 of record QLOY01002968.1, read on the forward strand.
GAGACCATCCATCTACTCCCACCAAAGCTTCCAACAAAAAGAAGCGTACTTCTTTTCCAGAGGACAACATGCATGGACAGAAGGTTTCAGAGTCCATACTCTCAGAGGCAAACATTCCTGGCTTGGTGGAACTAGGGCGCTACAGAAAGCTGGTGATGCTTGAGTATGGAGTCCTAGAGGATGCATTCCCAGAGAATGATAACGCAGCAGCACTCAACTTCCTTCGTTCCAAGCTTTACGGTCTCCCTGAAACAGAGGTTAATGTTCAGCTGCGTAATGCTTACGATGAGCTAGTGGCTTCTCAATGCCTTAAACTGATTAAAATATTCGTGCAATTTGTAAGTCTTCCTCTCGGTCATTTTACTCTTGACTTGGGCATAGATACTGCATTGAGTAGGTCGTTTCAGGTCAAGGCTTAAAGAACTTTATGAAGACACTTTGGCCACCCAATACGCTTTAAGTAAGGCACAGTTGTGGGTGACAGATTTGCTTTAAGATTTACAGGACATGGTAACCAGGAAGATATACGTGAAAGAGTGGAGATGTATTTAACCCAGAAGTCTTACTCTCAGAAGTGCGCACCGGAGGGGGTAAGAGTATTCTCAGAGGGACAAGTCTAATTATTACAGTCAGAGGATAATCTTCCTTTCACCTCTGGGACCATACCTATGATTGTCGCAGTTGTCAGAAGAATGGCCTTGAAACACGAAGCTATGAAGTCTCAGCAGCTGCCCTCCCTCTTTGGTTTGTCTGGCCCAAGCTCTAGTAGGTAATTCTTCTTCGCAGGATGAGCTAATGTCTTCTTAGAGCAAGCATGTTATGGATTTGTATGCCGGCGGCTGTTACGAAGCGAAGACATTCAGCATAGAGGGTTACAGCACCCTTTACTGCGGTGCCTTGGCTAGGATTCAAAGCATGCAGAGAGATCCCAATGTCATAGCATGGGAGTACATTGAAGTCCTCCTCAAGTTAATTTGGGAGCGGTCAAGGTAAGTACTACTTCCTGTTTACACATGCTAACTTCTCTGCAAAGTGAAAATACGCCTCAGGAGGATGAATATTTTCCCCATCTTGATTATAGTGACTTGGCAAAGGCTACTGCAGAATTCAGAAATGAGTTGAAAGATTATGCCGATGATGAGGAGGATCAGGTCGATGATGAGGATGAGGATGGTGATGACATGTATACTGGCCGAGATAACATGGAGCAAAATCCTGCTGTCCAGGAGCTTACTTCAGGGTTCAGCAGGAACAGACACGACAATTGGGACAACATTGTTGAAGACTTTCAAGAAGATTCATTAATGCACATCATCGACCCTACTGGGCATACGATCCATTCTGAAGAAAGCAAGGGTGTTAGGACAGAAGTTGTCATCGAGACATAGAGTGGCAATCAGTAAGTATAGTCAATTGTGAAAGTGCAATATCTCTAACATCTGTAGAGGGTGCAGGTATGCTGTTTTCTACCACGTCGGCCTGTTCTTGGCCTGTTCATTAATTTATGACTTTCACAACCCTCATGACCTTCACGACTTTCATGACCTTTAATGTTTTGTTGATTGTGTATTTCTCTACCCAATTCTACATTATGCACAAATATCCCACTATATTTCCCCATGAGTGCTGCGATCATTATGTGCTAAGTATATTCCTGACATGTTGTGTATCCTGCTCAGAAACGTGCTAGGCCCTCTCTAACCTGTGCGGGCAAGTTATCATGTTGCAATTACCGTCTCCCGAACATGTCCTGACACTGTGCTAACACTGCTCACTTACTGCTTAGAGACATTAGCGTGGCATCCCAGGGACAGTCTGAGACATCCCGACCCATGGACACTTAAGGAACTTCGCCTTCATCAGGAAAAAATATTTCTGATCCTGG
>QLOY01002969.1:0-14056 GCA_003313965.1 Megacollybia marginata
TCGTCTAAGAATTGTCCTGCTCTGATTTCTTACAACAATATGTACATGATAATTCTAATCCAGCATTCTGAGGGGTTCCATGGATTCATCGTCTTCCTCATTCGGCAATTCCACAACCACATTTGGCAAACCCGTTAGCTCCTCATTGGCCATATCCAGCTTTGCTATAACAACCGCTGCACGCTCTCGCAGACCAGCCCATTTTTCGTGCCATTGTCTACCACGTTGCCTTTCAAATGCTGACTGTTGTAGAGCATATGCACGGATACCTTCTGCTAGATGTGGACATGAGACCAAGCGTCTTCCTTCACGTTCAAGCCACCAATTTGCCTTCCACTCACAAAATGACAGTGACCTACGCATCTCCTCCTCGATTAACTGAACATCCTCCTTTGCACGATATGCCCGTGCTCGACATTTCGCCCATTCAACACGAAGACCTAGTCAGATCTATCAGTCATTGTCAGTACCAATCTAGGCAACGTACTCTCATGCACCCCAGAACCTTCAAGCTCATTCTCCGCAATGGAATACCAAATCCAAGACAGGCTTCGTCGACCTTCACCCACCTCCAGACTGCGAGAAACTTGTGCAGTCGGAAGACAATCTAAATCCTCATCTACTCCAGGCTCCGCTGGTAAGCCAGCCAGAACACGCGATTGTCGATATGCCGCCTGCTCATCAGCTGTCAAAGTTCGCTCATTAAGTGCCCGGATATCTTCTGGATGCAATTCCCAAAGAGTTTCTTCCCAGCTCCCAGCTCCTTTCAATGATGCAGCACGTGATGTGGTGTATTGGAGCCTAGACAGAATGATTCGGATGTCCACCGCCTTCTCCAGATCACGGCTACGGGCATATTCACGCTGGGAGACAACTTCCCACGATTTGTACTTGTAAAGTATAACCCGGCATCGTAACTGATGACGAAGTGCAGCCAGTGCATCTTGAGCATCAGCCCAACGAAGACACTCCTCTATTTGGCACAAATGAGGGGTGCAGAGTGACCCATGAAGGTCAAGAGAGAAGGCTGAAGGCAGGTGCAGGTCGATCTTCTCAGGCGTTGCTGAACATGACTGAAATGTGTCAGCCGTTGGATTACGCTCGAGGTAGTTGTGAAGACCCAGCATCAGTGCGCCTTGAAGTTTCTGAAAGTTAATTATCTGTTTGAGAAGGGCTGTACGACGCATCTGGAGTTTGGTGGCCTGGATAGTGGTCATATTCTTTTTGATATCAACCTTCAATACTCGTCTATGGCAAATAAGCTATTGAGCTGGCCATAAGGAATAGTACTTACTGTGCTTCCTCTATTCGCAGTCCTTCAATGATAAATGCGCTTGGACTATGTTCGGCAGCCACAGATTGATTCTTCACTAGTCGGGCATGTTCCTCCTCTGCAAGTTGTTTCTTTACATCACTGAACAATTGTGTTCGCTCCGAGCGGAACTCATATGGGCAGGGTTTGGATTGATCTGCTTCCCATTCAACCACTACTTTCTCCCACTCATCAATGACATCTGGGTGTTCTGCTCGAATGCCTTTGCTGAATGCAACAAATGCATGGTGATGTATGAGTGAGTCAGGAATGGCTACAGTCAGTTTCTTAAGCAACGAGCAACCTTAGAGTCAAATATGAGTAAAGACGTCACAGATATTGACAGTCACGTACGCAAGTTAACTGTTTTCTTCCAATTAGAAAAGTTGCAAAAATCATCCAAAGTGTCTTGACGACCTCCCCAGCGCATCATTGAGACTGAGCCTGCAACCTTGTTCAATATAGACCACAGACGCTCCACTCCTTCACCATCTGTCCGACCCATTCCAGGAGTGTAGTTGAGCGAGAAAGGAGCCTGACAAGCCTCAAGATGACCTGGTAAATGAAATTTGGGTACTTGGAAGCGAATAGTGGAGATAGAAGGGGGCACTTGGAGGTGCGTCGGGATCCGACCGAGGCGCTGGAAGAAGTTGATTCCCCACTGACATGCAATGTCGTATGATATCGTCAACAGGGAAACAAAGGCTGTGGTAATGCTCAATAGGAATATCCAGTCCATGTTAGTATATCTATAGTCTATAAGTGATGTACCAAAGGAAATGAATGGCATGACTAACCTCTCACCCTTTTGCAGATCGCCCATACCATTGGGACGGAACATTTCATGACGCGAGCAACTGACAGCCCTGATACCAGTCGCACGAAGGCCTTTTGACCGTTTCTGATTGGCATCCGCCACCGCGGAGAACCCAACACAGCGACTAATCTATAAACTTGGATAAGTACGGCCAATGTCATATGGTCAATGTACCTCAGTCTCGTGAGTATGCGCTGTCAAAAATTCGTGATATGGGTTGGGTGGTACGAATGTGGCCCAACCAGGTCCCAGGGGAGGGTCCTTGCCATCATTCTGACGTACACGGCCCTTCTGCTTGAAATTAGCATCTTTGGACAACATGAGCATATAAAGCCATCTAGCATGCTTCAGCCTTTGCAAAGCGTAGGAGAATTACATACCGGTCGCACTCTGGAGCATCCTGCCAATTACTTGGCAGATTGACACCAGGTATAGGACATGCCCAACATGGAATAGCCAGTTCTCCACATTGTGTTGCCATGAGACCACCTTCTTCATAACCCCGCCCCACCCGTTTTGCCATTTTGATATGGCGCCACTGGCGAATCATAGTCATAAACTGCTCCAGTCGATCCTAAGCAACGTCATTGCATTTCCAACACATAACACGAGCAATACATACCGGAAGATCCTGTAAGCCCGCTCCGTCACTCAACCTCTCCAATGCTTGATAATAGTCTGTTGCAGGAGCAGCCGACTGTAGGTTTACCGTTTGAAAGTGACGGAGTACTGAAAATGTTGCAGCTGAGGATGATCATTGTCAGTGGTGGACATGTTGGATATATCACAGAGACGAGGGGCAGCAAGGGGGCAAGGGAGCCTAAACGACCAAAAATACCTTGTATTACCTTATAAATGACATTAATATCTTGCAAGGCAATTCATTGATTTCTCTTGTAAGGAAAAGACACAGTTTGTTTATGAGCCAAACAAAGCTGGACGAATGTTTTTTTTGAACGTCCCCTAGATCAACAATGCCTCATCTATTCATACCAATATGATCAGTCAGTCCTACTGTTTTTTTCCTAATTTTTTGAATCACCAAATCCCATGGGAAAGTGGAATGGAAACGGTCCGACGAAAAAGTAGCTATTTGAACACCAAGGAGTCTATTCAGTATGCTGATATTTGCTTTGTTCATGCCTCGTCCTCGCATCTATGGCACTAAAGCTCTCAGACAAGTGGCCCGTCGTGCTCAAAACCGTACCTCGTATCATAAGTATGCTCTCTAACATGTTCGAAGGTCAATCCCACTATTGCTAGACATAAAGAGGATTTGAACCGTAGGCGCCGAGAGCGCTATGCAGCTAAAAGGTATGTTGCACACCTATTTGCTACAGTGAAAGCTCATGGATATTATATTAGAGAAGCTCATCAGAGTGTCCCAGCCACGGAAACACAAGCTGAACGCCAAGCCCAACAACGGTACAAGAATTCATTGTTGGAAATTTCTACTTATAATTACAGCACCATTTACAGACATCGTCTTGAATTGTTGACAACCTGGGTCAGGAAGTACTCGTCTAGGGAGAGAGCAGACCAAATCTGTCACAATGTCTTAACTGCACTTACCAAAGGTCCATACTCCAACGCCAAGATATGTGTTCATCTAGCTCAAATTGTTGGCAAGGTGGAGATGTGGCAGAGAGCAGTGAACAGATGGGATAAGCGTTTCCTGGTACTGTTTGGTGTAGAGGTTGAGGTTCACCAGCTCAGGGAAACCGACAGGCAACTAAGACAGATAGCTTTGTCATATGGGGAGATCAAACTTCTGGCAGAAGTAGACCCAGTGCTATTGAGGGAGATGGAAACGGCTAAAGAGCTTACTTATCCGTCTGTTCTGTAACAATTCAATGGGAGCATCAAAACGAGTACTGAGCTCAGTACTTTTATTCAGAACGTAGCTACAAAATGATTTTTACAGGCTTGCCATGTTCAAGTGCGTACAGCGACCTGCCCTTCACTCTTGGCTTGAAACCAGAATGCCTGGGCCGCGTCAAACGAGCCAAACGATTCACGGTAACCATCAGAGACACATTCAACCTGAGCCGTTGCAGATGAACTGTCAGATATGAGCATGGAATGTGAATACAGATTAAGATACTTACGCGTCAGCATAAATGCCAGGAACACGGCCGTGAACAACAACATGGTAACGGTGACGTTGGTTAGGAGGATTATAATGGCCACATCCACCGCAGGTATATGCAGATCACACTAGCTGCTCAATAGTGGGGTGACGATCACCACACAGACAACAGGCCACTGTGTTAGCTCCCTCAGTAGTCCCCTCGAGCGTACCTTCTTGAGAGCAGCCACTGGCCTCACGAGGGACAATCCGTCCAACAGGGGGAAGACTGGGTAGAACGACAGCTGTTGGCGCTTCCGCAGACATCACTGCAAACACTGTGAGTGGCGGGAGTCCGAACAGAATGGGGTCCTGACCGCAGGTCGGACATAAACAATGAAACTTACTTAAAGTGTCATCAGCCACTGGGACAGAGGTAGCAGGGGTAGGAGGCGGGGCAGAGATTTCAGGGCTAGAAGGCAAGGCAGAGATTGCAGGGTTAGGAGCCGCACAAGGTATGTTTTCTTTGTCGCTGTCTTCATCTTCCATGTCAGTGTCCGAGACATACTCAATGTCACTGATGTCACTGATATCAACCGTTGCCATGGATTGATGATGAGGACGACCTGGCTGAATGACTGGTGCAGGGGCTAGGCCAGGCGGAACAGAGTGCTCAACCTCCTCACCTGTGTTCGAATCAGCACCGAGATGGTTGATCACTGCATTGAGGTTATTTGTGCATCGCCGGAATTAGAGATACATACTCGCTTGCAATGCTGGGGGCATAGGGATCTCATAGGCACGAATGAGATTGGTGGATGCAAAAAAGGCCGAAATGACCGCTTGAGTGTCGATGAGATGCTTGGGAGGCATGGCGTTGTTGAACCAAAAAGTGAACGAAGCCATTTGTGGGGCTGCGTTTTAAAAGCCGGTGGAATTGAGCTTGCTAGACATAAGGGTTGTCAGGTGGTAAGGAGAAATAGCCAGGTGCAAATGTCTTACAAGATATGAATACGCAATGATTATTATTCCTGTAAGATGGTTTTAGTCTTGCGAATGAGGTCACAATGGGTCCTACCCACGAAAAAGATTATTGTAGGGACTGTGGCATTGTGCGTAGAGGGTTGAATCGAGAGGGCAGAAGGATGTATGTGTCTAATAAACTTTGAGCAACGGCATTCTAAAATTCTCAATTAAAAACTATATATCCTCGTCGCCAGGATTTTTGACATTGCCTGTATCTGTCATCCTCCTCTCTGCAACCCCAATGGGTAGAAAGAAGACCAATTCCAAAAACTCTCACCAACGAGATACACCAAACGATGAACCTACTAAACAGCGAGGACATCCACGCCTCAAGGGCGAGAAACGTGCATTCTTACTCCGTTATGCCAACGAACTCAACCAGATTGACCCAAATAACCGGTGCACTCTGGCACAAAATGGCATTGGAATGGCACCAGCTCTTTGGTCTACATTGGTTGGGTCCCACTGACTTTGTAGACAAGATAAAGACAGCGGAATTGAATACTGATGCGGCTGATATCGAGACATCAGGTAAGATTTTGGTATCGTCCGACAGCATCAAGCTTACCTTTCTACAGCTGGGGATCCCACTGCACCAGGCGCTCCCATTGCAGCTGGCGCTTCCTCCATGGATGCCAGCTCGGCAACCAAAGCGCCCGATGGCACACACATATGCCGAGATTTCGATGAGCTGCAAAGGGTAAGGGATTTGCATAAACAAATCTAGTAGCTCACCGATTGTTGACAGAGAATTGGTGGTTGGATGCGGTACAATGTTAAACAGAAGCTTCAAAGTGACACCAACGAGCATGTCACCGACTTTTGGTTGAAGCTGAAGCAGTCAACAAAGCGGAAACGAACCCGTACTAGTTTCGACTGCTTCTACAGTGCTACGTTCACCAAAGAGAACAAAGACGTCCGAGATCAATTCAAGAAGGAATATCCCAACTGCACTCCCTCAACAGTCGCCGCAAACCGTTCAAAATTTGCCAAAAAGTTATTCAGCGAGCTGAATGAGATTGAGAAAGAGAAGTGGGAGAAGGTTGCTGCAGATGAGGCAGCAAGAAGCTATGGTCCGCTGTGGGAGGCTGAGGGAGTGACCCAAGACATGTTTGACGAACGTCTTCAGAATGTCGAAACAATTGTGTTGCTGTTCATTGACACGCTCTCGAAGCATACAGGTCAGCAGGTCCACCTGCACATGTTTGGCCTGCAACGCCATGGTGAGATGGGGATGGAGAGGTAAGCCTACCTTTATTGTGGAAATTCAAAGAGATAGATGAATGTTTCAGCTTTTACTCGAACCACAAGGGGGGTCAGGTGAAAGAAGATTGGGCACGATGGGATCGAGAGGGCCACAAAGCGTTCTCCAAGTCCATTATGAACTATTCAGCAACTTTCTGGGGTATCGTATTTAAATTTTGGTTGATTAAGTGTTGCTGAATTGGCCTAGAACCCAAGTCTTTGGCGATCCGTAAAGACTGCCAAAGAAATAAGGGTGAAGGGGCAAGTCAGTTGAATGGACTCCTACCATTTGATGAATCACCCGTACTGCCAACTACAGAGTCGGAGCCATCCACGGTGCCCATTGTTAACTCCTCCGAACACCCTCCCGAGCCTTCCACGGCATCCATTGTTAACTCCTCCGAACACCCTCCCAAGCCATCCACGGCGCCCATTGTTAACTCCGCCGAACACCCTCTCACATCCACGGAACCTGTGCCCATCGAACAGGTTGCATCTACAGCCTTGGAGCCGTCCACTGCACCCGTTGATGATTCTTTTGGGTCATTTCCGCCTGTTGACATATCAATGTTTCAAACGAACACCATACAAGAAAAAAAGGCTTACGAATCATTCCTGAATTTGCTTGATTTCAACAGCAGCGACCTCACTAGCAGAGGATGGGACTTGTTTGACTGCGGCGAGGAGGATATCAATAGAGACCAAGCTCTATTTATGGAGTGGCTGGGTCAGTCTGTCGAAGACACAGTCAGTACAGAGACACCACCAACCAATACAGCTTCACCTGTCGTACAATCCGTACAATCCAATCAACCAGACCAACCTGCGGTCATGACTGATGAGGGAGTGCTGATTCCAGCAGCCTTCAGTGTGACTTCACCAGAGAGGCCTCGTTTACCACCTCTACCTGCTGACTCTGATGCTGATGGCGAGACGGATGAAGAAGATGAAGGAGAGGAGAATGGTGAGCTGAACAAAAGGAGTACGGAGCCTGAGATTGCAGACAGAAACGGAGAGAGCAGTGGGATTGCGAGGGGGCCAAAAAGTAAACGTAAGTCAACGGAAAAGTCGGGGGAGGGCAGCGAAAAAAAATGATGAGCTTATCTTAAAGTCTGCCAGGGTAGCCAGACTATCTTAAAGTGTCTTACAGTTAATACTTAAGTCACTCTGTAGCTACTAGTACTCTAGTACTCTACTATATATACTCTAACACTTTCAAAACAAACTTAAGACTCACACTTAAGACGCAACCTTAAGACATGCACTTAAAGCATCTTTGAATGCTACCTTGATAGATATCTCAAAGTATCTTAAGAGGGACGACTTAAAGGTATACTCTTGACTTCAAGTTTGACTTAAGACTCAGACTCTTAAGACTCGGACTCTGAGTCCGTCAATTTTGACAAAACTCAGAATGTCCGCTGCTTTCTAATCTCTCAAATACTCATCCGCAGCAAGCCACCCAATGAATGCCAAGCCAACTCTCCTCACGAGTGGCATCGCACTTGAATCCACCAGATCCGACACAGTAGTCGCATCCAGTGGCAGGTGATGGATGACATATACAACATAATCGTTGTTTATCACCCAGATGGGCGTACATATAGTCTGGAGACACATATTCGTGTCTCTCGAGACTGTTCCGATGGTGGTTGAAGACGAGAGTTCAAGAGGGGGCTTGTTCTACTTTGTCCACAACAAGGTCACGTGTGCACGCTAACAACATCATTGAATCATTAAATGTATACTAGGCCCGTACTTATATTAGAAGTCCTGAATTAACTGGTTAGCAACAAATCAAATCAAAATCATCCACTGACCAGATAAGCTTGGTAAATACCCTCAAGGGAACTCAGCAATCAGTTGGATGCAGGCAGAATGACATACCAAACCATTCATCCATTCGCATTCTCGGCGTCGCCATTCATCAACTGCTTCAGCGATACTCTTGTTGCCCCGTTTCACGAACTCAGCTTTTCCTGCCCTTGCAAGCTCCTCCTGCGCGTTCTTTGACAAGTGTTTATACATTGCTGCGGTCCTATGAGCATACACAGCTTTGCCAGGCTTCTCGTCGACAGCACATTCCATCCAAGCCTTCCAATTGAACTCGAAAAAGTCCCTTGTTTGCATCAATTCCACATGCTTGGACTCATATCGTTCCATCCAGCGGTACATTTCCGCTTCTGCACGAAACCATTGAACCCTGTCTGCTAGCCCACTATGAGCGAAGGCTACCAATGCGCAAATCACTTACATTCATCCTGCCATTTGGAAAGCTGCTTAGGTGTCATTGACTTGTACTTGCCAATCTTCCAAATCCACCCGTCCTGCACTGCTACCACATCTAAGCATTCAATGCTTCATCGGAACCAATCTTACTTACCTTTCTTTGGCTTCGTCGCTTCATGTAGTTGATCGCCCATCTCTTCTATGTCCTTGACATTCGCTGGGTCTCGTTCTTCTTTGTCCCTTGGCCCTTCTTCCTTGGACGTTTCCGTGAGCACATTTGAGTCCCAGTGTAGTCTGAAATGGCATCAGATTCTGTGCGGCGGACTGGTGTATCCACTTGCCATTGTCTTCATCTGACACATCCTCTTCCTCTTCGCCTTCGTCCCCAACTTCCTTATCTTCATTGGTTTTGGATGATCTCCCTATTCTCCCCCACACCACACCATCCGCTCTTCTCGAATCTCCCAAAGCCCTTCTCTGCACTGGATTCTTGCGAAAAGTGTCATCCACGGTCAGAGCCGGCAATGTCTCATCGTCTTCGGCCATAAAATCCAATGCGACCAATGCTCTTCGTGTTGCATTGTAGTTGTCAATGGCAAGATCACGGGCCTGGAACAAGGCCTGGATTCTTGTGTTGCTGCGCGTATTTTGTTTTTGCTCTCGGTCGTTCTTGGCCTTGTCAGTCTTTATCGCTCCAATGTCTTTGACTCGGCGTTGGACAAGCAAAATCATGTCGTAAGCCTGACCCTGACGGAGGCTCTGCTCTGATAGTGCCAGCGCGGCGAGATGGAGTTTCTTGCGCTCCGCAATGTTGAAATCCGAGGGTAACCACAGTGTCTGCTGTTCTGGTTCCTTGGCTGTGTTCCGCACCACAAAGTTGGTGATGCTTGGCATGAGAACTTCCTGATACCGGCGGAAGCGCTCCAGCCGGTCCTGCAGTTTCTTCCGATACTTTTCAATATCTTGTTGTTGTTGCTGAGACTGGTGTTCCTCATGAGTTTTGACCAACTGTTGTAGCTTCCGTCTAGTTCAATTGATCAGACGAAGCACATATTGCCACCGACCACCTACTGTAGCTGTTGTATGTCAATCCCCTCCTTCAAGAAGGCTGGTCGCGACACTGGCAGTTTCTGTTTGACAATATCAACCTCCCCTTCTTCCTTCATTAACTTGTCATACAACACCTTCAGAGATGGGACTGGTACATCGATCGTCAGTCAGGACCTACAAAAAGTTGAGGAATTACCTTTCTTTGCTTGGACATACACACTCTGTATGGTTTTCTTATTCTTGCTGACCTCAGGGAGTCTTGATAACCGAGACCACTCTGGTGCTCGATCAGCAAACAACTCTGAGAGCTCCTGTAAATGTGTATGCTTGTCTCTGCGCTTCTTGAAGCTCTGAGGCCAGCGTAGCCGCTGTTTACCGTCAGAACTCTGAACCAATGATGATAACAACATACCCATAGAGATCGTCTTGCCCCAATTCCAGTGAGAATGACATTGAATGATTGTGTCCTGACGATGTCTGCCATTCTGCTGGCGAACAAATGTACCGATTTGATTCAGTTGAGGCCAATACTGTTCTGCAGTTTCTCCATGGAAATGTGCTGTACACGGTATGTAGTCCGAGCTGAAGATCACATCGCAGAATAGAATGTGATCTTTGATGTGTAGCGCAGGGATGCTAGGGACCAATGCCGATACAATCTTCGTCAATTTATCATCTTGAATTTGATCGTTGAATCGTGGTACCAGATTCACCACATATTTGCATTCCCTGTCATAACTGTGTCGGAGGTCGGGTAGCTGGTCTGTGTTGACCGGTTGTAGGACGACGACACGAGCGAGCGCCGCATCAACAACAGCAAATCTTTACAAGTATTAGGGCCGAACAAATGATTGAGTTCTGCTCCTTACCGTTCCCCCCCTAACAAATCCGCTGTCACCAGCACGCAAACATGATCGCACTGACTGTTGACAACACCCGACCGTCGCATATTGACAAATTTGTGTCGATGTTGATGGTTGATTGCCTTGATATAGTTACAAATGGCTCTCTGTGTGCATTATGAGCGCAAGCCAACCAAAACTAGAAGGTAGTTACCTCGATGCTAACCGGGCAAGACTTTAGATAATCCATATATTTCTTCTCCTCTGGAAAGTAGGACCTTCCCCCATACAATGAGACATCGTCTTCGGGATTGCCATGCTTGGCACTGGAAATTGCCATCGCTGGTTATCCTGAGTTGACAAAGATGATGGAGGTACCGAGGGGCCTTTTCCCACCCGGTCTGCATGTTAACCCCCCATTCCGGACACGCAGGGCAGTATACGACAACAGAGTCTGGTGGACGGTGGGGAAAGTGCTGACTCAGGTTATGCGCCTGTCCCGCACGTTTTAGGCTTGTTAAATAGCTCCACATGTGTATTGCATGCAAGAAAGACTTCAGAATATCCTAGACCAGTGGTGAACATTGCATTAATCAACGGGAGCAATGAACTTACCAAGCTTTCGCGAGGAAATACTGGGTCAGTGAGGCGGTGCAGACTGAGGACGAATTGATAAGCGGTTAGCTTGCCCTGGTGCCTCAATAGGTTGTACAGTCGCAAAAGGCTGAAAGTGAAACCGGTTTTCCATGCTGCCAGGAAAAATCTGAGCACGCATCAACTGGTCAATGTGCAGCTTCGCGTTACTTTGCAATGATTGATGGCATTCGCAATAACTGAGTTGCGTTTCGTGTATCCCATTCACATCGACCAGTATGAAGGACTGGGGATTGCTGCGATTCGGGCAGGCAGACCCGTGGTGGCCTAGCTGGACGGCGAACCCATCGTCCAATGACGAGATATCGTGACAAATGAAAAATCGTCCCTGGGACTGCCAAACTTGTGCCCAATGAGTGGGGTTATTGCCATGGTTTTTCAGAAAGCATGGCACGCAGGTAGCGGCTGATTCGATGCAATCTTTGCAGACAATGATGCAGTCGCCCTGTTGGCACGAACAGGGCTGACCGATCTGGACTGAGGCATGTCGCTCGAACATGAGGTCTAGCAGATAGTCTTGAGCGTCAATATAGTCATTCATTATTTGAGAGTTCTGTATTTGAAGTGAGCCAACATGGCTACTGAACGTTTCGCGCTTTACAGACCTGAGATTTGGGGTTCTTCTGCTCTTCGGCCATAAGTGCGGCTTCGATGTCCTCCGCCGGTGCCTCGGGATCATCTGGATCAGAAAGCTGAGGTTCAGGGATGGCCAGATCCGCAAGTACCATCAAGGGGTTAGGCGCATCCAGAATGGGTTTTACATGTGCTGTGGTGGTCCCATCGGCATGGTAAGTCCCGTATGATATCTGGTCGGCGTCGTGGTAGAGTTCGTGTCATTGACTTTGTTGCAATGCGACCTTGACACCGTATGGGTCCGGATTTGAGATGGCCCTCTTGCGCTTGCCCATGGAAGAGGAGAAAATGATACACTGCTAATACGTCCCAATCGTACGCTAAAAACCAATTAATCTTTATTGTTTCAATTGTTATAACATGACTACGCACTTCGGCCAGTGGCGGTCAATGCATACAGCTGTGCTGTGCCCGATGTCCGCATTGGTGAATAGCAGAGCAGGTCATTGAGCAGGACTATGTCGTCCTTAACAACATATTTGTTGTGGTCCGAGCGGCATAATCGCCACTTCTCAGTACTCGGTAACTATTCGTTACAGATGGGTGGTAGAAGCTCCACAATTCGTCGACCGCGACAGTCCGCATAGCCAAGGTCTCTGTGTCAGTGACTAACCAAAGCCGGTCAATGCTGTCTTTGACAACAACATACTCAACTGCGACACTCGGCATGGCCGGTGTGCTGTGGCCAAATTTCGCGTTGGTGAATAGCAGGTCAATGCCATCCTTGACTACAACATATTCGTTGCGGTCCGAGCGGCATAATCGCCGCTCCTCAGTACTCAGTAACTATTCGTTACGGAGGGACTGTGGAGGCATGAACCAAATAGGCTATAACATGCCTTTACATAGAACAGATAAACACGCATTTATTGATTTCTAGATACAACACCTAGCAGCATACAAGACGACGGCAACACAGTCTGGGTCGATATACATCTAAGCTACATTATCTCTGTATAAAAAGTGATCTTTATCTCAGACGACGAGGCAGAATAGGTGGACGTTGAAAATGGTCGTGAAAGGTCTGAGCATAGTGAATGGCTATCTGTCGCTCCCACATCTCCACATCAATCTCGGCTTGGCCCTCTTCCCATTCCTCCACATCCAGAAGCACTGCAGGTGGCTTGTAACCATTCCAACCTCGCATGAGCTTTTGTAGTGCCACCCAATAAGAACGCCTGGAGGTCCATGAAGAAGAAGCGAGACTGTCTTCGACAAGCTCAGCATGCACCGCAGAGAGCGATCTTTCTCGGAAGCAGCTGAGCACCAGACTGAGGCGAGCATCATTGACATCCTCATAACCTTCAAATGTCTGGCCTCCCGTTGCTCTCCTGTCTAGTGCCAGCAACTCGTATCGCCAGTTCCTCTCGCACAGCTCCCAGATAATCTCCCTCCTCTTCTCGATCGGCATCTCTGTTTTAATGAGCTCTTCCGGTGCACAATCATCCGCTAGCTCAATGTTCAATTGGCTGAGGCATTTCTGTAGAAACTGTCTCACACCAGTGGTATGCATTGCCGAAGAACTCATTGGATTGTTGGGTTGTTTCGGCGCCAGGGGAAGGGCGAGAATCTGACGCCAGTCTTTCGGATGGAGGGGTGCAGAGCCAGGACAACGATAGTGAATAATAAATGCATTTTGTACGTATTCCCATTGTACAAAATATACGGGTATGCGTTTTTCACTAGTGCCAAAGAAGAGTCTGGGATCTGGAAAGAAATAATGGTGGTCGTGTTCCGTATGAGGCAGAGCTGCAGCCTGGGCTGATTGTTGTTCGATTTGTTCATTGACCCTCTCAAATGCAGGTATTGGGGGAGGAGCGTATCCACCGGCGATTTCAGTGTACTTGTCTCGAAGTTCTGCAGACTAAGGTTAGAGTGTGCAGTCTCTACTATTATCACTTGCCTTTAGGTGGATTGCGTCCCGTTGCTGATTTACCCTTGGGAGCTTGCGATTGGGACGGTCGAGAGCATTGGCGTTCCGTTTTTTGTCGACCGATAGTTGGAACAACCTGGGGGGATAAAGAGGGCCGCAGAGGCAGGCCATGCCCTAAAAAAAAGCCTTTTCCCTCTGGTTATAACCATGCACAAAAAAGCCTTACACATGGTTACAACCAATGCCAGCCAAAAGGCTTACTCAGCACCCCCAGCGGCCTCCTGCAGCCACCGGCAGCTCCGGGGAA
>QLOY01002972.1:0-15486 GCA_003313965.1 Megacollybia marginata
TAAGATGTGCTTAGCCTGCAGGACTTCAGCAGCTGCAAGACTGGTAGGAATTGCAATAGGTGGAATGGTTATACCCCCACTTCGAAGATTGTCAAGCTTCATCAATGCGGCACGAATGTGTTTACAGGCACCCCCACGATTGGTCCAGTCTGGACAACTGCAACGCCCACTACCCTCAAACTGTAAGTGGATCATATAGCACCTTGGTAGGAGCTCGTCAGCAACTGTGAGAGACGAATAGCATTCAAATGTGAGTTCGTTTCCGTTCTCGTCCAATTGTGGAACGCCAATCTGATTATGCTGGATCAGGTCTTTCGCACCTGCATCACGGTCGGCATCCGGTGTCAAATAGAACAGAGGAATGAATGCAACTGTTTTCGAGCTAGTACGTTGATCAAGGAGTGCTTGACCACCAGGTAATGCAGCAATAATAGCATCCCAATGGCTTTGATCTTGTTTCTCCATGCGTCGCTGGTGAAAAATAGAAGGTAGGACCCTAGTAATAAGGAGCATCAAAAGCACGTCCAATCGCAGCCGGCGTCCACCATTTTGCCATCGTCGCAGATATTTGCGTTTCAACAGACCATTGAATGATTCAAGATGATTGGTTGTGGGGAGAACACCTTCGAAAGCGCAGTTTAATCGTCCGGCTGCAACTTTACGACCAAAATCAGACCAGCTACTCCATAGGGCTGGTGTGGTCCAATACCCAAGGAGATAATCCTTAAGGTGAGCTAAGACAGCTGAGTAAATGACTTCATGCTCAGCATCATCTTTTAGCATCTCCTCAATGGCGACCCTCTCCTTTGCAATCGATAGCTGTGCATGAGCAAATACAGTTGTCTCAATCAGTTGAGACTCGAGTAAGCGCAACCTCTTCTTTAAAAGGGTGTGAGTTGGAGTTGTCCCTTTCAAGACTTTGTTACGCTGATTTTTCCATGATTGTTTCAGGTGAAATTTGCATATGAGTAGCCAGATATTTGGAAACACGATAAGAAGGGCACCGCGTTCCTTAAGATCTGTGTCTGTAATTGCAACATGAACATCGAAGGGCACATTGTTTTGGGACCCCAAGGAAGTTTTCCATGCACAGAGTAGCTTCACGAGTATCTCAGTGTTGTATCCTGCATCGGTTTTCCGATTTCC
This sequence comes from Megacollybia marginata, assembly GCA_003313965.1. Taxonomy (NCBI): domain Eukaryota; kingdom Fungi; phylum Basidiomycota; class Agaricomycetes; order Agaricales; family Porotheleaceae; genus Megacollybia; species Megacollybia marginata. The sequence continues at coordinate 1,147 of QLOY01002972.1, forward strand.
AGAAGGGGCAGAGAAGAAAAGGAAAGACAGTGGTACGCCATGTTTGTTTTCATCAATCCCCATTGTGATGAACAGTAGAACCTTTGAGTTGCAAATGCCAAATGTCCCATCAAGTACAATTTGTGACCGGTGAGCATATTTCCATGCTGCCTCACGCATTTCAGAGGTGGCAATACATACCTCAAAACGCTCGCCTTTACTAGCCCGGGCTGAATAATGGAAAATGGCATCAGCGAGTACTTTGTTATAGTGACGCGACCGGGGATCTAGCCATTCATGAATATTCAGGTGAGCAGGATCCTCGGTGTTAACACCTCTCATCGCATTGTATTTGCGATATAGAGAACGTGTATCATAGCCACGAAGAAGAAATCGATATCTTTTAGTGACATCTGGACCAGAATGGAGAATCGGATAAGCCCTTGTTTCAAATAGGTGTCGGTTTTTTTCTTGGATGTCTGAGAGGCTGGTGCCATCCTTCAGCTGTTGTAATGCAACTCGGAAGACATCAGGATGCAGTGGAACCGGAGGAAACCTTGACAGGACAGCCGTTTTGCATGATTCATTGTGGGTTAGGTATCCACGAATCCGAAGTATTGCTCCAGATTCCACTTTGTATGTTATTTCTGCGTGGGCAAGGCAAGCAGTGTAAGGGAAGTGTACACGTCTTGTTTTTGAGCCTGCCACCTTTTCGTCATAGCCGCAACGACTGTGAATGTAAGTAGTTGCCCAAAACTCAAATAATGAAAATTCACCATTGAAAAAGGACTCGGCGCGTCGTATCTAATTTTTTCCCGCCAGAATCCCGCCACCATTGTTTCGTCCACCGTGTACCCAGGTTATTCGAGACACCAAGGTGCAAATCATGGACTTCAAGCATGGAAATGGCATTATCTTGAGTCTCTTGTGTGTAGATAAGGTCAGTAACTTGATTATTGGTGTACAAGTCTTGTAATCCTTTTTTCTGATCCCCTGCCATTGATAGCTGGTCGAAATAAATGCTTGAAGCGATATGATGCTCTGATAGACTGCTCTTTCCAGCCACCTGGTCAACTGTGATGTTGCGGAACACATCGCGGGTGTTTCGGGGTGGTCTTGAGGCTCTTTTTTTCTTTGGGGCAACGCTTTTGGATGATTGAGACACGATGTGTGTGTAGATAGAGCAAAAACAAGTTTATTCAGTGAACAACAGCTTGGGCGTGACAAAATTCCAAAAATAAATATTATTCAAAAAAGGAAATGCGGTGACTTCGCTTAAACTCCTATACGGGGATACAGAGTTAAAACCGGCGAACTCATTCTAGATGCTGGCAGCCTCCCGGGTATAAGAGTTGGGTACAACTACGAAATCTACAGGAAGAATATCTTATCGCCAACTAACATGTCTCTTGGTCAACTTAGTGTTAGCAGAGTTGATCTACAGAAATCCTACCTTACTCAGGCTCCCAACTCGGCCAAAATTTCCGTCCCTAATGATTTTTACGCAATCCTCGCTGGTTTTGGTGAAGAACAAAAGATCACTGTTTACAGCTCCGACACCGACCAACTGAATAACCTTATCTCACAGCATGAAACTCAATTCTATGGTTTTGTGAAGTTAGTTGGTTCTGACGCAGATGCGGCCTTGCTGGTCTTTTTCTCCGACGAAAATCGCACAGTATCGTTCCAATGGCACCCCGATAATCCAATATCCAGGTTTGCCGGATCACCAGCCATTGGTCGCCCATTACTTGTCTCTGACAAGAGTCGAATCCTACAGGTTTTCCAGGCTGCTGCCAAGTTTCATTATTACTCTAATCTGCAGGGGAATCAATCGGTTGATACTACATCGGTTGTATTCCTCCTCCAGGAATTGGAAGTGACAAAAAGAGATGTTTATGGATATCCTACTGCTATCGGTACACCAGTAGGTCCCGACGTAGTGGCAAACGAGCCGGCGTATGTTCACGTCACTAAAGGGGTGCCGTTTGGTCCACTAGGGTTGACGCTTCTCAATAACACCTCGAGAGGTTTGTATCCTCACGTCTTTTGGTTCAGCGGACAAAGCCTCACTATTGGTATGTACACGGTTTCAAGGTCCTATAATTCCGAGTCATCCACCTGCAGGTGAATGGTACTCTAGCTCTGATGCTACCATCCCACCACTTCCGGCTCGTAAAGCCGACATTTCGGGCAGATTGCCTGTTGGCTACGGAGAAGGAACAGTCGGGCCTTGGGGGTTCACCGTTCAGGGCGAGCATCCAGACGTTGGCTTTTTCCTCCTTGTCACTGCCACTATGAGCTCCGACTTTTCGTCATTGCCCCAACAATCCCCGTTTTCTGAAAGCTACAACTTGACTCGTAAAGTGAGATTTGTATGCGAGCATGGGCCCTGGTGGATAATCCGAAAGTTTACTGTTGTCCAAGTCCCTACGATAACCGCTCGGAGTGACGACGCATGAGTCTTGACGGTATCATATGTTCGGTCGTTAGTGGCGGATGATGAGGTCCCCAGCATTGGAATCTGTAGAAGCTATATTATGCACTTACAAATTGAATGATACAACCACTTTTTTCAGTTGCACTGACTTGACAACGCCCAATACGATAGTCTGGAATCCCAGGCCATTATATCCGGGCTATAAGCACGAGATAGCTAGTTTGAAACACTAACGCAGAGAGTAAGGTCTCGTTCGGAATCATATGATTCACATTAGCGTTTCTGGGTTGTTGACTTAGACTACTGAAAGACGGCGATTTCCGAGCTTACTGGGAAGAATTAGCCTGGATTCGATTGGATGCTTACTAGCAGTACCCTTGTACATCCTCCTTTTCTCCTTTTCTCCTTTGCGTTTTGTTGACATTCGTGTCAGATATTGAGACGAAGATCGTTCGCAATCAACCGTGACACTCGTGTGGCATACGTTTTCGGGAGCTTCAAGTTGGTATACGTTCAACAATATCAGACTTCAGTCAGGGTTCTCAGTCGGGCGCAGTCCGAAGCGGGCGAAGGTTGAAAAGGACTGCGACGACGAAAACTGACGCGGTTGACGAGGAGCAGGAAGTTTTCACGAGGGATATGTTGGAGATGCTGAAGGAGGTCTTCTCCAAATCGTGCATGTCACTGAGTTTCGTGCAAATCTATGGAAATCTGAAAGAGGTTGTGTTTAAGCGGTCTTCAGAGGTTATTTCGAAGAGGCCGATCCCCAGCATTAGATTCTGTAGATACTATATTATGCACTTTGTACACGGTGAAGCCAGTACGCTATGAAGTCCATGAGATTCGTGAACAAGATGCGAATAAAATAATACCGCGCTGACTTGATAACACTCAACACAATAATCAAAGCCTAAGCTACGCGTCAAGGCAGACACACTTTATTCGACAGGTTTCACAAGGCGGCAGCCTATGATGACTTGCAACATTTTTGTGGCCTGCAGCGGTTACTTCCAATCTTGAGTCAGATCGAAACGTAACCTGCAGCTTGTGGGTCCAGTAGCTACATGTCTGAGTCATGAGCGTGAGGTTGGCAAGGCACCGCCCAGGGCGTAGACAAGTATGGAAAGAAAATGCCACAATGCACATGCACGTCTTCCTTCCTTCCTTTTGGTGAGATACCCGGTGAAATGACAAGAGAACCACGGCGCTTGAAATCATCATTACAGCGATGTGACAGTAGGAATGGAAGCTTGGGCGCTGATAGGTCACATGGAAGTTGAACAACTTGACCACTTACTTATTTGTGCCGCAATATGAGTACACCACCCAATCCCAGAAACTTCAACCGTTCTCGACACCCTAACTTCGACCACTCTCAACACCATATCAACTATACCCAACAACCTACCTTAGATCACTCTCCACACCATAACATCGACTATTCCAGACAACCTAACTTCGACCACTCTCCACACCAGATCAACTATACCCAACAACCTACCTTCGACCACTCTCCACCCCATAACATCGACCATTCCAGACAACCTAACTTCGACCACTCTCCACCCCATAACATCGACCATTCCAGACAACCTAACTTCGACCACTCTCCACCCCATAACATCCGACCATTCCAGACAACCTAACTTCGACCACTCTCCACCCCATAACATCGACCATTCCAGACGACCTAACCTCGACCACTCTCCACACCATAATATCAACCATTCTCAACACCATCATCAGCAAATCAATCTGCACACAGTAACACACTCTGCAGCCCAACTTGAAATATGCAACTTTCAGAATATTGCAACGAGAGCTGGTTGTCAGGAGGAAGACGTTCCGGTAGCTTCTTCCATTTTTCAATTCGATGTTTCAATAGTGACCGTTGATGTTAGCCTCGAGGAGTAGAGAAGGCGATGCGAATTCTGATACAGCTTTGCACTTTGCTTATCGATATATCCGGACACAATACCGACCCCGAATTAACACCGGAAGCGATGAAGACCAAGCGCGAGGGTATGAACATTGCAGCTATCATAGTAAGCAATCGGTGTGAAAACTATATCGAGAGTGAACGCGCATAGGGTACTTTGCTTGCTGCAGTGCAGGCAACTGTGAACGCATATTCCCTAGCCGACAATTCAAGCAAGCTGGCCATCCTCACCAATGCATTCAACTTTGCGGGATTAGTCCTCGATATTTTCGGTGGCTGCATGGCGTATGTTGTGACAGTCAAGTTACAAGTGCTGGAGAAGCGGCTAGCAGCGCAGTCCTTGCTTTTGAGCTCTCTTGTGAAATCCGTAGAGGACTCTGAAAACAGTCAGAAGGCAGATACCAAAGCCGAGAATGTGGAGCAGCTTTTGAAAATCCTTCAGGTTTTGGAGAAAACAGCACCTTTTATCTTGGACAATAACACTTGGATCATCTTTGATCGATGCTTAGACCAGCTCTCCAGCATCCTCAAACCCGAGCAAATGCTTCGCAATACCATTGATTACAGAGAGGCAATCCTGAAGCTTCATCAATCGGGAGTGAAAATAAAGAAGCTCTTCTACTTTACCATGATCATTTATGTGGTCGTTTCGTATGGTGTCCTTTGCTTTGTTGGTGGATTAATGTGTTACGTTATAAATGCACAACCGCTGGCGGTTTGGGCGGTATCTGTGGGGGTTGCTGGGATCCTTGTGATAGTGTATGCTGCTTGCATGATTTAAGAACGTAGTGAGTGGGATGGATTATGACTTATCCCAGTTGACGATAGGATGAAAAATTTTGTACTGTGCATCTTGAGATGAATTCCTGGTGCACAGAGATATCGCGAGGGATGGCGCTTTGACGAGAGTGGAAGGAGAAGACGAGTTCGTCGTCTGGCTCGGAGTGTACCGCCAAGCCGCAGCCCTGATTGAAAAGCCTTCCGACCGCATGCTTCGTAGCCCTCACCTGTATCACTTGGCGCGCGAACTACGCGACCTCGCTCGACACCCATTGGGGAAATGGTCTGAGCCTGCTCCCCTGACGAAGGGCAACCCCGAGCCCAAATCCTCCGCAGCAATACTACGGAGACGGTAGGGGCGCACCAGACCTGCGCGTAGGTGCGTCTGCGAACGAATTCCGCGGGGTATATCAAACTGTTATGAGAAACGAGTACTCGGACTTCACTAGAACGAAACATACTGTATCAAAAAAGTAGACAGTCGTCAAGGTGCGAAAATGTCTGCCAGGTGGCTGATATTGGTCGGAAATGGGGCTGCTAGAGGCAACTGAAGCGACACCCTCGTCAGTACGAGGACATTTAGTTGTTGTAGGCTGCAGAAAGGCTCGACTTGGGCTCGACGAAACGAAGAGCACTGTTGTCTCTGGCCTGGGTGAGCTGCGACGACGAAAACCGACGCAGTTAACGAGGAGCAAAAGGTTTTCATGAAGGATGTGTTGGAGATGCTGAAAGAGCCTGAGGTTTTTCTTGCAGGTGGACGATCTTCTCGTCACGGTGTCAACGCATGACGCTGATTTTCGTGCAGATCTGTGAAAGACGTTGCGTCTGAGCCGTCTTCAGAGGTTATCTCGAAGATGCAGAGTCTTGTAGAGAAGAGCGGTGGCGTGTAGCAGAAAAGAAACAGACTTGAAGAAAATGCCACATGCAACGTTTGTGCAACGTTAATTCTAAACTTGGTGCCAAGTTGGCGGCACCATCATTACTGATGATCAACCAAACGCAGCACGCAGCAACACCCTCGTACCACCGCATGCAATGGCGAGCATGAAATCTTTGTCGACGGTTATAGAAGACGAGAATGCCTCCGCTGTACCCACGGTCGATTACGACTCAGTCTTTAGGGTTCATTTCGATGAACTTAGCAAAGCACTGGTTGCTTATCTCGCCCAAAGTTTGTTACCGCGAATTGCTTCTCTTAGCTATCCTAATTCCCTCGTCTCGTACATAGCACCCACACCTTCCCGCTCGAATGCACGGCAGAGGCTGACCCTGCTAACCATCCACCAATTGTACATGCTGTCCACAGACGTTTATGATGAGCTCGTCCGAAGGAATAAGGATGACGAAGGTGAATATTATCTAGTACTTTACCGAATTTTAACATCTGTAGTGCCTTTCCTCCCCGTGCGTGAAGACTTCCATCCAAACAGGAACAAGGCCAGGCAAAAGCTGGCAACATTACCAATATCCCGTTTCGAAGACTTATTGAGTGATGTCTACTTTGAACTAGCAAGGCGATACCCAGAATTCAAAGATGTGCGACTTTGTACTACCGTCTCACAGCCTACTGACCTAATTTCTTAGCCTTCTGGTCAGGATGCGGAAAAGACCGTATTTTAGCTTGTACGATAGCCATGGAACCATAACAACTTTCTTCCGTGTCCTAAGGGTATTTTCAGCAAGTAAGGCAGCAGCTCAAGAGAGGGCGCTGTCGATCGTCGCCTAGGGATCTACATCAACATTAGCTGTGTACAAAAGATAGCTTCGTACCTCGATATATAACGGCTCCCATTGATCGTTGACAGTGTTGCCAGACGAACAAACAGCTTGTGAAACCAAATGAGCTTTACATATTGAGAAAACTAACCGAAACACATACCTTTCCCTACCGCATCAGCGCCAAAGTCTCCATGTCCGGAACACACCCCTTCTCCCTAACAAAATACTGCACAATATCTCGTGCATTACATCGTACAGCTGTTTTGACCATCGTGGGTGTCGGTTGGAGACGGTCAGCAAGACGTCGTCGTTTGCTAGGTCTGCTACTAGCATCGTCCGTTCTCTTTCGCCGATTCCCACTGCTTGGTCCACCCTCCGTGTCGGTTTTGGTAGTCGAGATCGAGGGTGAGGGAGAAGAAGTAGCGAAGGAATATGCGTCTCGCTCGACAAGCAGTTTGACTAGACCAAGATCCTTTTTTCGAATGGCGATCATGATGCTCAGTCCATCGTGACATGTCGGATTAGCGCCTTTGGAGAGCAGAAATTTAATGAGGGGAGTAAAACCCGCGTGAACAGCTCTGACTAGAGCATATCCTTTGTATGCATCGACCACGGGGTGAAGGAATTGAGATTTGGCAGGATCGGTTGCGGTGGAATAAAGATGACGCAGGAATGGAAGAGGATGATCGTACTCTGTCCATTTCCTTTCGTTTGTCGCAGAGCTTCCTAGGTTTTTTAATAGCCTTCGTGGAAGTTCTGGGTTGTTTATGCCGCCGGTTTCTGTGCGACGACAGAGAAAATGGAAGATCATGTCAAAGACTTCTGGGGAACATTTTGGATAGCGTAGTGCAGCGTTTAGCATTTCACTATGGTTCAACGAGGCTACTCGGGTTATGATATATTCAGCTTGCCAGGAAACAGGAGCGTCACTGTAAACATGGTAAAGACGCTTGGAGGTTTGTGGCAAAGGTGGCCAGAGAGCATAGAGTTGGATTTCGTAGAGAAGCTTTGTATTATTTGAGATGGAAGCTAGGTAAGACATAGGGAACCTACCTCGATTGGGAGGCTCTGCATATCAGGCAGTGATTGCAAATAAGTACTTACGATCACGAGACTCGTGACAGTCTTCCAAACGTCCTCTCGATTCCCCTTTGCCTGTCCTCCCTTTCTCCCTACGCTTACCTTCTCCGTTCATTTCAAAATATCAGTATCTTTCACACGTTGCTCTCAAGATGAAACAGCGACTGGCCGAGGCACAATCAACTTTAGCTTGATAGGGGTGGCGCTAGTAGACGTCTAGTACGTAGACCCCGCTAATGCTCCTATGCCGCTTACTTGATTGGTCCGGGACTCGGAAATGCCATACGAACGCAATGGCCTGCTAACGGTCCGCCGGCAAGAGCACAGCTACTTTTGTGAAATTGTCTCTTGAATCACTGTGACCTTTATACGGATCATGTCTAGCGAATAGCCGTCACTGACGATTACAAAGTTATGCTATGTGTACCTGCGGTGCTGGGCCGTTTACAGTCTTCTGGGAGTGCGTCAAAGATTTTCCGAAGCATCGTTTCGTCGATCTTCAAATCATAGCTGAGGTAACCTAGGAAGTGACGCTCTACCACTAAAATGTCTTCCGACGTCCATAAGGCACGTCCTACCCACTTTGCTTTCTCTCCGGTGAAGAGATCCTGGATACGCTTGAAAATTTGAGCTACAATCTCTTCCAAGGTCCCTGAGGCATGGTATGCCCATCCATCCGCTCTTTTTTCGTCCCTAGTATACTAGAACAAAGTCGGTTTGGGTCATCTCGGGCGTCGGTATCTCTTACCTTTGAAGCAAGGATCACGGCGCCCAAGAACACCGATTTCAGGGGATCTTTATCGGAAAAATGGCTCGGAAGCTTTGCTCTTTCAAGGTATGCCAGCGCAACCATCACGACTGCAGTATTCGTGTGTAACTTTGGTTCACTGTTGAGGAAACGCCCCGCCCAGAGGGAAAGATCGGAAAGCTCTTTTTCATCACTTTCCTTGGAGACTCTTTGTACGATCATGCTACAAAAATGACCTGCGCTGGTTAGCTTGAATGCAAGGAAAGAAACGCTGTACATACTGATGAGGTTTTGACTCAAATCAGCCTCGAGGAATTTTAAGAGAGCTGCATTGTGCGCTGAAGCAGCAATGAGACTTGCCGGGTGGACTGGTTGTTTCCTAATGAGAAATGGCTCGAGGATGATGATTACTAGTAACAAAAGGACAACTTACGGGGTCAATGCTGCATGCGCATTACTCACAACTGCAAGAGATGGAGAGATGGAGCTCCTAATAATTAGAACTATAGCTGCTTTGACCCAGAAAACGAGATGAAATTCGTACGGATTGCGAGGCCCGGATTTTCCCCCAGGCGTAGGCAACGCACGGACAAGCAATAAAGAAAGCACCAAAACTGCTTGGACTGTTTGAATTAGCATGAAGATGAAGATACACAAAGAAAGCAAAATATGAAGGGGGGATTCTGAGGCCAGCTGGGGGAATCTGGCGCTCCATGCATAGCTTTTATTGCGAACGAGATGAAACTTGGATGAAACAAATCGTGGCCGTCATGGCCGATCGCGAGTTTGGTAGGCAGTCACCAGACATGGACAAGTACCACATCAGGCTACCTAATCGTGACATTGTGCGTCCTGCCAGTGCTGGGACCTATGGAGGGTCTTTTACTCGGTAAACTGGGTGGTAGATAATAAACTCTGCGACGCGTCTTGGGTCAAGTGACAGTGGGGACGTCGTTGTCTGGCCACCACAGTTCCGAGTTTTGGGAAGGAACTTATTGCACGAAAAGAGCTCCGAACAATGTCGTTTGCATTGTGGAAGGTGATTGAGTACGGCAAAGGCAGCCAGAGAGCATACTGTACAGCTGGATTTCATATATAAGCTTTGCAGCATTTGAGTTGAAAGCTAGGTAATACTTGGGGAACCTACCGTGACCTCTGCATGTCTAAGTTGAAGTGGTGGTATCGCTGCGCGCAATCTTGAACACGATCACGAGACTGTGAGAATGACGTAAAGTGTTGCTCTCTCTCCCCTGCCTCCTCCCTTTCTCCTACACTTCCCTTTTCCGTTCATTTCAAACTTTCAGTATCTTTTGCACGTTGACTTAAAGATGAAACAGCGACTGGTTGAGGCACAATCAACTTTAGCTTGATACAGGTCTACTAGCGCCAGCCTCCAAGTGCAGCCCCGAAGTGCACACCAGCCCCGCTAATTCTCTTACGTCGCTTACCGGGACTCGGAAATGCCATGCGAATGCGATAGCCTGCTAACGGCCCACTGACAAGAGTACCTGCGGAATTGTCTCATGGATTACTGCGACCTTTAATCAATTCAGTACGAATCACGTATAACAATCACCATTCGAAGGGAAGGTGTCTTTCTACAGTCAGAATGCTTGTCTAGCGAATAGTAACCCACTGCCGTCGCTGACGACTACGCAATTGTCCTTAGCTATGCTAGTAGCAAGTGTGGGAAGAAGTTGTGGTACCAGCGACGCGGTGGTGAAGCATCTAGGGCTGGTTTACAGCCTGCTGGGAGCTCGTCGAAGACTTTCTGAAGCTCAGTCTGTTTGATGTTCACATCATGCTTGAGGTATTCGGCTAGGAACCTAACCTCTACCCGTGTAATTTGTTGCGAAGACCAAGGATAGGCACGTTCTTTCCATTCAGCATTCTTTAGTGTTGTGTCCACAGTATACTAGAACAAAATCGGTTCAGGTCATCTCGGCCGGTGATGTATCTTACCTTTGAAGCAACGATCATGGCCCCCAAAAAGACTGATTGCAAAGGATCTTCAAGTTGCGCAACGCCAACGCCAACGATATGAGGTCGTGCTCTTTCAAGGTATACCAGCGCAGCCATCACGACAGGAGTACTTATTTTAGGCTGTTCAAGGAGAAAGTTTGTCGCTGAGCGCTCGAAAGATTCCAGCGCTCGCCGCGGAAACCTTGTTTTCCTTGCCTCTGTAACCGTTCCTATGACGTAGTTCAAAACATAACCTGCATACGCTGCTTAGAAATGGGGGGCCCGGAGTAATGTTATACATACTGATGAGGGGTTCCGTCAAATCAGCCTCTAGGAGTCTCAAGAGAGCTGCATCGCGCGGTGAAGCATGAGTGAGACTTGCCGGGTGGACCCTATTCAGAGATGTTTACAAGGAATATTGGGAGGATGCAGTACTCATACCGATTGAGTCTAGAGAAAGAAAAGGCTGAGAAACGCAACAACAACAAGGAGGGCAACGTACGCGGCTACAGACTCTACCGATGAGTGTGGGGCCTGTGAGCTCCTAGTGAGAATTGATGTCGCTCGTGACTCGGAGATTTGTTGGCACAAGAACACACGTACCCAACGAAATTAGTTCTGAGAGAAGTTCAGCCAGGATGACGATTAATAAAAAAGGACAGCTTACGAGGTCAATGTTGCATGATCATTACTCGCAACTGCAACTGCACGTGCTGGAGAGATCGAGTTCCTAATAATTAGAGCTATAGAACCTTGCTCTGACCGTGAAATTCGTACGGATTGAGAAACCGACGCTCAGATCCCCCAGTAGGGGGCGTAGGCAACGCACAGACGAGTAACAAAGGGAATACCAAAACTGCCTGGATTGGTCGAATAAGCATACACAAGGAAGCAAAATATTTGAGGCCAGCTGGGGAATCTGGCGCTCAATGCATGCTAGTGTTATATACGATGAGATGAAACAGGTCGCGAATCAAATCGTGACCGTCATGCCCGGACACGGTCAAGTGGTCATACAGACAAATCTTGTTCGCAGAGTTGGCGAGGCTAGGCGAGGCTACCTCATCGATGGCCTTATCGTTAGTGACCGTCGTTAACTTTAACAACCCCGCTGGACAAGGTCTAGAACCCATGGAGGGTTTATTATCCTCTGGACCAGTGGTAGACTCTGCGATGTGTCGTCGGTGACGAGAACAACGTCGCAACTTCTTGGGTAAGTGTCATTGCTAAGTGACGACCTGTGACGACGGAGATGTCGTTGTCTGTTCACCACGGTTTGGAGAAGAAGTCGCACAAAGGGAGCTGGTGAACGATGTTGTTTTGCATTGCGAAAGGCGGTTGAGGGGAGCTAGAGTTCGGACGCTGGAATGATTCAATCGCACTGAGACGACGCTCGCTCTGTTGTAGCCGCGTACGTAGGATGCATATGGGTGCTACGTCCAGGGGCAACAGCACGGTTATACACCGAAGATTCGGAAGAAAGGACTGACGTGTAGAGGGAAGAATAGTGGTGAGGAAGGAAAGCACGTAGTCGCTGGTGGTCCACCTAGCAAACTTTGCTTTCACCGCTGTTTCAGAGGGTGCGCCCCTCAAGGCAAAGGCTCTGGGCAAAGGCTCTGGGCATCCCTCTATCGCTTTTCTGGACTAGTCGATGATGGGCTGTGCAAAATACTGAGCACCGTTTGAAAATTGATGCCACGCCATCATTCATCTTCTCTTCAGAGGTGCAAGGGGGCGCAGTAATTCGGTTCGATCGTCTCTATTATCCTGATACGACCACGACTGGTGATAGCTCACAGATTGGAGCAACAGGCAGTACTGCTACCATTGAAATGGCCCACCCAACTCCGTTTGTTTGGCAGTGACTGCTGCGCATTTCAAACTCCTGGTCCCTGGACAAATGTTCATTAATCAAACAAGCTAGCAAAGGCCAATTGCTGTCAATTGCTGTTCCTGAGTAGCGTAATCCAGTCCTGTTCTTGGTGGACGTAGCCCGCCGGTGCTTCGGTGAGCCCCAACTTAGGCTCAGTGCGACTCACGGTTCGGGCCTGAGGTTTCTGAGGGCCCGATCGCGTACAGGATGTCTCTTTACCCAGCACTGTCTGGCCAGTGTTTAACGAAGCCGTACAGATACGGCCAACCGACCCTGTTACATTTGCCGAGGCGCCGTTGTCATGCAGGGCATCATCATGATCCGTTCGAAAGGTATAAGAGGGCAAAGATGTCAGAATGGATTCCTCACAGGCTGGTACTGTCCCAACATCCACTTCAACCTATTATTACTCTTTTCATCTTCCAACATGAAGACCACTTTCGCGACCATCTTTGTTACTCTTGCATTGGCACATGCCTATCTCGACGTTGAAGATGGTGCTCTCAACGTTAGACACTTCCACATGATCGAACGTGGCGAGGATAGGGAAATTGGTATAATGTTGCGCCCATATGCCCTTCATCTTGGACTGATCCAAAATGTAGTCGGTCGATCATTCATGAATACTTTCGACCTCGTTAAGCGTGATGAGCATGGAACCCTAGGTACGTTATCGCTCTTCCTGCAACCAGCGCAAGATCTCATATTAATAGAGAGACGTAAATGCACGACCATTAATGCCTGTGGTACTCCTGGCGGTTGCGCGATGATGGCTGGCCAGAGGTATTGCGATGGTGTACCATGGCAAAAGAGTTTCCAAGACGCCGTCAAGCAGACAGGTGCCAATGGAATGACTGGTCTTAAGCTCATAGCCGAAGGTATCGGCCGTGGGCCCGTTGGTTCCATTATTGGTGTAGCGAAGGCTACCGCTAAGGCTATCATAGACACCAAGAAGGATGACAAGAAGGATACCAAGAAGAAGAGAGAGTTGGTGAATGAGGATATCGCTTTGAACCAGCGAGACTTCGAGATTGTGGAGCGGGATGAGGATTTCAACCTTGGTGAGAGATTTCTCTTTGGCTTGGAGCTGCTAACCACGAGTGACTTTTAGTCGAGCGTGGACAGTACTCGATGTTTGATCTTGTTACTCGCGATGAGGATGGCTCAATTGGTGAGTCCCGCTATTTTGAAGCTGTTATGGAGTTTGATCTCATGACATACAGTGGCTCGAGCATGCGAGATGTACAACGGAGACATATCTTGTCAGTAGACGCTCCCATATCGAATATGAATACCAAATTCCGCCAACCTAGAGTGACTGAAGAAGGGGAAAGCAGGAAAGCATTGAAAAGTCAACGCGTTCCGTAAACACGGAAGTGGGGTTTGACCATGACTGAGTACTGACTTCCTGGCAGAGCTTATCGACGTCCCTCTTTGGGCGAAGGAAGAACGGTAGCGACTGCCAATGATGGAGGCCGTAGAGGACAATACCAGACAACTTGGACGACGTGCTACTGGTCAAGGGGCATACCATGAAGCAACAGTACTGGCCCGAATATTGAGCAAAAAGTGAAAATTTAAAGCAACGCCGCTTGCCTGTCATTACGCCAGCCAAAAGTCTGATTCCAAAGGGCGTGTCATGGTTCTGGCCCCGTATCCAAAGAGAATATCTAAAGAGAGAACAGAACCATGACAGTAGTGGAGCAGTTAGTTGTATGGAATGTCGGACGGAAATAGCGAAAACTGATAAACGATAAACCCCAGTGAAAATCGGACATGCAGAATCCTGGCGTAAACTGGCGAAACCTGTCAGGCCAGAA